>JAEIFK010000692.1:3412500-3660000 GCA_018901825.1 Drosophila funebris | reverse complement strand
GGCAATGACGATAAATATAAATCTGGACATAACAAAAAAGAAAATGATATGAATAAACAAAATAAAGAAGTAAGATGCTATAATTGTGGAATGAAAGGACATACATCAGAAAAGTGCGAAAACAAAAGTAAGGGAAAAAAGTGTTTTACGTGCAATGAATTTGGACATATCGCTCGAGAGTGTTCCCTTAAAAAGCTAGATGTAGACTCTAAGGAAAGTAACACGCGTAATATAACAGCTCAACATATATCGATGTGTAAAGCAGTGCGCGTTCAAGATGAAAATTACGTTGCATTGATAGACACAGGTAGCAAATACAATCTTATGAGTCAAAAGTCGTACAAGAAGTTATTCAATTTGAGTTTAAGCCCCGTTAGTGTTTTGCTCGTCGGTTTCGGTTCAAAAAACAAAGTCAAGCCTTTCGGATCGTTTATTGAATCGTTGAATGTAGACAATCAGCAGTTTAAAGTTAATTTCTTGGTTGTCTCCGATAACTTTCTAGATGTCGAAATCGTCTTAGGAGAAGACTTTTGCAAAGAAGCTGAAATTAAAATAAATCGCGACGGAATAACAATTAAAGAACTCAAATGTGATGATGACCCTGAAATGAAAATAAACTCAGTGATGAAAATAGACGTGACAAATATTGAGGAACAGCAAATTGAAATAAATCCAGAAGCAAGTCCCAGTGCCAAGAGTCAAGTGTATGAACTCGTGAAAAACTATAAACCGGGAAATGCTAAATCGACAAATGTGAAGATGCAGATCGTAATAAAAGACGAAACTCCGATATATTCGCGACCACGCAGGCTTGTATATTCCGAACGCTGCATAATTGACGACCAAGTAGACCAGTGGCTAAAAGACGGAATAGTGGAACAATCCGAATCAGAGTACACTAGCCCTGTGATATTGGTAAAGAAGAGAGATGGTACATCGAGGCTATGCGTCGACTACAGGAAAATAAACAAGGTAATAGTGAGAGACCATTTTCCTCTGCCACTGATCGAAGACCAGATAGACCGACTTGTTGATGCAAAAATATATAGCACGATCGATTTGAAGAATGAATTCTTTCACGTTGACATCGAAAAGGACAGCCGAAAATTTACATCGTTTGTAACACACAATGGGCAATATGAGTTCTGCAAAGTACCCTTTGGTTTAACCAACTCTCCTGGAGTTTTTCAGAGACATGTGAATGCAATATTCAGGGAGCTGACACGGCGAGGTATTGCCATGCCATACGTTGATGACATCATTATCCCCGCAAGATCCGAAGACGAAGCTGTGTCAAATCTCAAGGAAGTCATTAAGCAATGTGAAGACTATGGACTTATACTTAATCTCAAGAAATGTCGTTTTCTTATGTCAAAGATTGAGTTTCTAGGACACGTTGTGGAGAATGGGAAAATACAAATTTCTGAGACGAAGACTAAAGCTGTCACCAATTTTCCAGTACCCAAAAACCAAAAGCAATTACAAAGTTTTTTAGGCCTTGTTGGTTATTTTCGTAAATTCATTTTAAATTTTGCAATTATAGCCAAGCCTTTAACCGACCTGATGAAACAAGATGCCCAGTTTGTCCTCACCGAAAAAGAGATCACTTCGTTTGTTATGCTGAAGAAACTGATTACTGAGCAGCCGATATTGAAGATCTTCCACCCTCAACACGAAACGGAACTGCACACGGATGCTTCTATTGATGGTTTCGGCGCTGTACTTCTTCAGAAATCTCCCGACGATGGTCTAGTACACCCAGTGTACTACATGAGTAAAAAGACGACAGATGCAGAAAGAAAGTTTTCTAGTTACGAATTGGAAATCCTTGCGGTAGTAGAGGCTTTACACAAGTTTCGAGTTTATCTTCTGGGATTACATTTTAAGCTTGTGAGTGATTGCAACGCATTTACCAAAACAATCGACAAGAAAGACGTCTGCGCTAGAGTTGCCCGATGGATTCTTCATCTTCAAGATTTTGATTTCGATGTCGAGCATAGATCTGGCACACGCATACGCCATGCCGATGCTCTGAGCAGATATCCAGTCATGATGGTCTCTAACGACAGTACGCACAGCAAAATCAAGTATCTCCAAGATCAAGACGACGAGTTGAAGGCAATCATAGACATCCTAGCTGAGAAGACTATACACAACAACTACTGCATGAAATCTGGCTTACTACATAAACTAATTGACGACGACGAACTAATCGTAGTACCATTAGCTTTGCAACGCGAAATCATCAAGCAAGCTCACGAGAAAGGACATTTTTCCGTCAAGAAAACTAAGGAGATCGTTGGTAAGGAATACTATATCCCAAAGCTCGAAGACAAGATTCAACGACAGATACGATGTTGCATACCATGCATAGTGTCAAACCGCAAGCTTGGTAAAAAGGAAGGAGAGTTGCATCCACTGCCGAAAGAAGAAGCTCCATTACAAATATTACACATCGACTTCTTAGGTCCTCTTGAGTCAACGCATAAGCAGTACAAGCACATCCTGGCAGTAACTTACAAAGTCGGCGATCTTGTCGCAATCAAGCGTACACAGCTTGGTGGTGGGCTAAAGCTGAAGCCCAAATATTTAGGCCCGTATCGTGTTGCCAAAATTAAGGCGCAAGATACCTACGATGTAGTCAAATATACGTATTTCAACGAAGGTCCCAGGTACACATCCACCTGTGCCGAATATATGAAGCCATGGGTTCCTACCGAAGATGAAGATGATGCATTCGAGACGAATGTATAGAAGGATGGCCGAGTTGTGGGAATGGGTCTGGCATCGCCGCTCAGCCTTCTCACCACGGTCAGTTGAGAGACGAAGAGTTATTGAACTCGAGGTGAATGCGAGAGTTCTGATCTGGAAGCCGGTAGAGAAGGTCGATAGAGAAAGAGAGCTCACACGAAGTTGCGAAACGACGATCGCACAAAAAACCATTTAACGACTAAGATTTAAAGAGCATTACTTAATTTTTCCATAATAATATACAAATAAACTTATATAATAAAAAACATTGTGAATTTACTTAAGACAATAACGTAAATCCCACATATATTTCTGAAAATAAAGTCTTCAGTTATTTACCTGGTTTTTATGAGTTGTTTTCGAGTGAATCTGAAAGAATGAAAAACAAGTTTATAAACATATTTATTTAATGCAGATAAAAAGAGTAAACTCAAAAAGTGAAGCTACGCTTTAATGAACCATAAGGTGATCAAATTAAAAGTTTTTTTTAATGAACTTTATTTGCGCACAAAAGTAGGCAACATATATTAGCAAACTTGCAGTGCTTCATTAGCTCAAAGTGCATCGATGTTGCCTGTTGATGTATTGGTCTCAGTGTCTACAAACACTTCACGGTGTGTGTGTGTGTGAGTGTCTGGTTGTGCTGGTTACATCCTGTTCTCTGTGTGCACTTGAGCTTAATTGTTAGTCAAATTATGCAAAGTATTTTACTTATACATGTAGCCACGTTTGTAGCTGTCAAGTGTCACCTTCATTCCACCACCCCTAACAACCCTCACTCCCTGTCTTTGTGTATGTGTTTGTGCACACATTATTGGCATTTCAATTGGCGCTTCATTTGTTTAGACGCCGTCCAATGGTCCATGAAAATATTCCAAAATGGCGTCCTGCGACTCGCTAAAAGTTTTAACCGAAATCACTATCGAGGGGGTGGAATGGAATGAAATAGCAAATAGTGCCAGCTACAGTTCCCCCCTTCCCTACCCCTCATCACACAGTCACTTATACATACACATGTTAGTGGAGAAATACATGAGCTTATCGTGTGCATTACACAGATACTTTTGTATTTGTAAGTACATGGGATATTTACGGCATTTAAATGTCGTCTAACGAATATCCCAGCCACACCCTCTACACCCAACTGGACTTTTATGTGTTTGTATGCGTGTGTGTGTGTGTGTGTGTGTGTTTGTTTGACATTTAATTCCAATTGCTTTTACCTACAAATTGACATTTTGTGCTACACACAAAATGTCTGCTAATACACAAAAGCATTCCGCGATACAATTTCAACTAAATTTCACCAAGTTTTAAATCTTTGGTGCGCACTTTGCTAAGAGAATTCTGATAAAGTAGTTTATAATCGAGGCGATATAGATACTCGGAATGTCTACGATTGGCATCATGTCATTTGGCATTTCGAATTGTGTGTCTCTCTTTGTACTTATATATGGATATGAATACCAAAATAAAACTTGTACACATGATGTGGTTGATTTTTATTTGTTGTTGCTTTTGTAGAGTTTACAATTTATGTATTGCCGTTTTTAATAGCTATAAAGCATTTTCATGTTGCTGAAAGCATGTCGAACTCATACTAAAAGAACTATTCTCCTCTCACTCACTTTTTCCTTTCGTTATCGCTCTCTTTGTCCGTCTCTCTTCACATGTGTCTGTTCTGTTTATGTTCCATAGACAGTTTTATGCATTTTGAACATGCAAACTTATGGAAAAAAGCCATGTTGCTGAAATTGGAACTCAGTTCGTTATTGGGATTAAAATTGGGCCTGGGATTGGCACAGTAATTAATTGTGTCTCTGGGGCGTCATTCGGTTTCTGTTTTAGTCCTTGTACTATGACTTGAAGCTATTCATTAGCGTGAGCGTTACCCTTAATGTTATTAGCATAATTCATGGTGCCATAAACACATGAATTAAACAACGTATTGATTGACTATGCTGACTACGACTGTAGCTCAATTAAATACGCTCTACAAATGCACCAACATGTCATTTGTATCTGTATCTGAATTTGTATCTGTATCTGTATCTGTATCAGTATGTGCATCTGTATCTGTATCTGTGTAAATGGCTAACAATAAGTATAAATGTTTACAAGCAATAAAACTAGCAAAACAAATAGCATACACATAATCCACAACACACACACACACACATACTCACGCGCATACAAATAGCGAGTCATAATGATATATAGACCGCAAATGCTGCACACATTTACAAGCTGCACACGCAGACAATACACAAAAGCTTTAATTGTTATTTTAATGATAAAAATGGAGACAAATTACATTTGGTAGCATGCCCCAAGAGCCTGCCACAGCCACAGCCACTGCTATAGCCGCAGCCAGAGCCACAGTCATAAAAACTAATAACAAACAATAGCAACAGTTCATTGTTATTGTCTGCCTAGCAGCCCTCGTCCGTTATTAGGCCTAAATTGTAGGTACTTCACTCGCATGTGGGAGACGAACCTACAAATCGACTCATTCGGAAAATTTATTGGTTTGCATTAGCGCAACGGAAATCAATAAAACCGTGTGGCACGATTAATGTGTGCAACGATCCGTACAAATTCCACACACGTCAGACTCTGTTTGTGTGTGTTTGCGTTTGGCATCTTAAAGATACAAATGTATCTAATGCGTTTGTTGAGCTTTAAGCGAAGCTTATCATCATTATCATCAACATAAATACGTATACGCAGTGTGTGCTCATGTTAGCTGCTTAACGCTACTTCCGCCGATATTGTTGCCACTGGACGCCAGAGGGCGCCATTGCATGTCAAAGGGCAATTCGACAAAATCAAAATACTTAGAATAATTTAACTTTTAATTGGCGCTGAACTGAAAAGTTGACGCTCGCTTGGTAAATATTTTTCATAGCAAGTTGCCAACAGCCTGCCACGCCCACAAAATGCAAAATGTGTCAGCAAACTAAAGTTAATGTGCGCCCCATAAATAATACAAGCCAAATAATAAATTATATCAATGTGAGAGTTTGTAAAGTTGCAGAGGAATTTGACATGAATTAAAAATTAAATTGAATATTGACATTTAAATCAGAGAATTGTATTCAGTTCGCTTTGTTTCCTTCTCTTTTTCAGAGAGAGAGAGAGAGAGCTTCTCATTTCCCTCTATTCGATTTACTAAACCATGAAACCTTTTGCTCCTGCCTTTAACCGAAATCCCTTTAAATATCGTTGGCACTAAATTCGTTGACGCAACTGGGCCACATTCCAAGTTCCTGACACTTACGAATTCATTTCACTGCCACACTTTATCACAGGGGTAAGATTGGGAAGAGGAAAGGAGAGAGGACGTCCAAAAATTGAATAAAAATGCACTCAGCGTGCACAATGTGCAGGGCAAAATGTTGTAGCCATAGTTACGTGTGTTTCAAGTGCATATTTTGTTTGATAAATTGTTTGCCACGTTCCAAGTCGAAACAAAAAGCGGAGCTACTGCCTCCAACTGCTCCTGTGTTCCTATGTCGCAATCCCAAGCCAAAAGCAAAGCAGAAGCCTTAACCCTTGCCGCTATTCCCGCTGTCATTCCCAAAATGGGCGCCAGGGGGAGTCACAAATATGGCAGCGGCTTTGCCAGACGCCGGCAGACAAAATTTATAAGCGCGAGGCAACTGCTAGCTTCCACTAAAATATATGTGTTTTAGTGTGTGCATGTGTGTGTGTAGGTAAAGTAAGGTAAAAGTCTGTCCCGAGGCGGTAAACAACCCGACGACGAAATATGAAAGTGTTAAATGGCCAGGAGTGTGGGTGACGGTGGCTAGAGCTCTTAGCCCTTAGCCTTGTGACTGCGGCCTGCTGCTGGCAAGGATGTGCTGCCTGCTATGCCCCTATGTGTATGCCTGTTCTGGCACTCGTATCTATGGCGCCTTTTGATATTCTACTGACAGAATTGGGTCATTGCCTGCAAGCGATTAACATGCAAACCAGTCCCGGATATGGGTCTAGGGTCGAGCTTCTGTAGCCTGGTGCCTGCTTTAATCTCCTCCTAAACTATCTTAACTAACTAACTGAATTATGGGAGCCAAAGAAGGGAGAATATTCATAGGCAACATATTCACATACCCACAATATAACATAATAAATTAGTTAGCGCACGGCCCCCAATTATATAAAAAAAAACCAAATGTTTTGAGTCCCATGCGCAGCTGTAAAAATATTGTGGCAGAAATTCTACTGCCAATTTGTGCAGCTTTTTTGATTTTAGCCAACAGGAGCAGGGGTAACAGCTACATATCAAAATATTTGCGAGCCGTATGACAGTCGCCCACTTGGAGATTGGGCCAAATTGTGAGTGTTGATGATGTTTTTACCGCAGCATGAATATCATGCGACAAACTTTTTAGGCGCTATCTACAAGCTTCCCACTCTAATCTCTTTCTGTCTCTCTCTGTCTCACCCGATAGTCTGTGTCTGTTGCCAGCCACAACGAATTAGGTCAGAAGTTGCCATCGACAGCAGTCGTGTGTTGTGTGGCACAACTGTTACTTGGGTCTGGGGTTCAGTTGGGGTTTTTAATGAGGCGCATTTCATAATCAACGCGTGCATTGCCTCTTCTGGTTGCCTGCCATTGACGTTGGCAGCGTCGTCGTCGTCGTCGTCGTCGTCGTCGTTGGTAGTCGGTTCGCATTTCCGTGTTTGCCATAAATTCATATGCCAGACGAACATGCCTTACCACTTGAAGGCAACTGGAGCCGCAACCGTTTCGCATACACCATGTCAGTGTATGACACCGCCAGCACTGTGGGAAAGCCGATGCCGATGGGTTGAAGTTGGGCTGCGTAAGGGGTAAGCGGAGACCACGCAGTCACCTACAATTCATATTAATAATGTGGCAATGGCAACAACTACAATAGCTCGGCAATCTCGGTTACGGCGAACGGAGGCGGCGTGTCTGAAAAACTTGTATAAAATGGCTGGAAAACAGAGACCCCAAAGGGAAAGCAAAGACTGCAGCTGACTTCATTTGTTACGATTGCTTTGACAATGTTGCTACGTCATTTGATGCCCATTTGCATTGCTGACTGCCAGACAATACAAGAACAATGATATCACTTGCAGTTCACAGACTAAAGGGAACTAAAGCGGGCCGAGATGGAGATTGTAAACAAGCAACTGGTGATAGTTCAACTGGGTCACATTGATTACAATTATACGATAGAGCCATTAAAATATCTAAGTTTTTAAAACCTATTGCTTTCATCAATAACTCAATTAGTACTAGGTTATTGTTTATGCCAACATTTGTATTGTTTCTGTTGCTGTTGTTGTGGTTGTTATTTTCATGACCCACTTTGTTGATAGTTTTGTGGCGACGCAGTCTATGCCCACAAATCGATAACAATCAATTGTGTTAATCACATGCAATTACCTTTCAACGCAACTGAATAAAAGGAATAAAGAAATTGTTGTGTTCCTCCGCACCGTTAACTTTGCCAGCGACACTTAAAGCACTTTGCTGCCGCCCCATAGCCAAAATCAAATAGCAGCCATCGATAAGCAGCGCTTAATCAGGTGCTCGCCCATGAGCCAAACGCAGACACATACATGCACACACACACACACACACCCCTCTAAATGGCAAACAGTTTCAATGGGTTAGCTTTGCGATTGTGCTCGCCAATGGCATTCGAAGACTCAGTGGCGCCTCACATACCTGAGGCGTATTATCCACTCTATTAACACGATTAGTTACACAAATACAAAGGCGCAAAGCAGCACAGCAAACATACACATGCCCATACACACAATGAGATACACGCACACGGCCGGAACTAGGAAATGGCAAAAGGAAACAAAACATTAGCCTGACGCGCCGCCTGACAGGCAACCTTGCAGTCTGTCTGTCGCCCTGGATAGATGCCAGCCTTAAGGGCAAACTTACTTAGCAAATAAACATTGATTAATTTGTTGACAATACACACAGGCAAACACATACAAACACATACACACACACCCACCCACAGACACACAAAAGCAATGAATGCGTTTATCAGTTGAAATGGCTGCTGCCTCTTTGACTATTGAATAATGGCAACGCGTTGCTCGTCGCATAACAAATAAAGCCACAGGATCTGAGAATTGAGACTGGGTCTGAGACTTCGACTGGACTGGACTGGACTGAACTGGACGTGTGCCGCCTGCAGGGTCACTCAATAAACTTCAACAAATGTTAAAAGGTTATGCACGCATCGTTCTACAGCTTTTGACTTAATGGATTTCGCATTGACGCCCATAAATCTTCCAACACCAAGTTTTCCCTTTAGTATAGGCTGCCGGACGTTGACAGGTGTTATCCCAGCCCTCCTCACTCAGTTGCTTATGCTGATCAACAGTTTGCCATTGACAATTATTGTTGATTATATGTGTGAAATAAAATTCCACTCAAAAGCTCAGTTTGAATGATTTGTGCCCAGTGCTGTTGGCTTTATTTGTGATGGCCTTCAAAAATTGCTTCACCTTTTGGGCTTTCATTGGGACAATGATAATTTCAAAATGCTTTTCAGCTGCACATAGTTGTAACTTAATTGATTGATACATTTGTATTCGGATCAATGGAAACCGCCAATACCTCAAGTTCATTTACTAATAACATGCAATACATGTGATGTTTAAACTAAAGAGCCATGTGGCATAGTATTTGCAACGCCTTTTGTTCAATTTGCGGGCACCGCAAAAGGCCCATTCAAAAGCAATTTAAATGCTCATTACGGCTTTAAACAGCAACGGAAATTAATTGAATTGCTGTTTTTTAACCGCACTCACAGCACATATTCACACTCACACTCACACTGACACTCACACTTACTCAGATATACTCAAACAGCGGTATCCAGCTAAGCCGCAGCCACAACCGATACGACACTTGAACAAATAATGTGCAGGGTGTAGTTGATTAAAGGGCAAAGCAAGCAGGCATCGGGATGGGAGGGGCAGGCAACTCGAACAAAAGCCGGCAAAGAAAAGAGCTTAGTTGAATTTAAAACAACAACAATGACAACGAAATACAATCGATTGCTATGCTTATTTCATTAAACAAAACTTTTGTGCAATGCAAATGAAAGACAACAAATAACAACAACAATGGCAACAAAACTGCAATGCAAAATGCGCAATAGAACAGCATGAATATTCACTCGATACTCAAAGCACACTCGTGCCACTACTCACTACTCACGAATTGATCCGCTTAGTGTTGATTGCTTGCATTTCATTAAAAACTCAAAAAAGAAAAAAAAAGAAAAACTGTCGCTGCTTTTTGTTTGTTGTTTGTGTTATTGTTATGTTGTAGTTATTGTTCATGGCGGCTGTGTTTTGTTTGATGTGTCCGCAATGCAATTTTAGAAACTTTGATTTCGCAGTTCTTGGATTAAAAGGGAAAGCTTTTCAATTTGAGTAAGGAATATGTTGAAATTGAAATGCAGAAAATACTTTCTTCTGCAAAAGCATAGTTGAATATTGCAAGGTATTAGAGTGCTCATCAATTAGGATCGTGTAATTATATATAGCTAAATTAAACAGTTGAATATATAAAGAAAGTTTTACTCTTACTCTTCAATCATGTAATAAATAATAAGATATTAATTCTTATAATATAAAACTTAAAGTGCCTTTGCTTATCTCAACATTTGACTTATCAACGTATATTTCATGCAGTCATCATCAATTGCAATTGCTTTTTTGGCTGCCACTTGCAAACCTCTCACCGCTCACCGCTTTGCCAGCACACAAGTGGTTCGCACCACTCAATTATATGGTTTCGTTTGTCATTTTCTTTAACGTCACAGTCTCGTCGAATGCTGAGCTTAATTTATGTGCACATACAGGGAGAGAGTGGGAAGGAGGAGAGTGTAAGAGTGAAGCGGCCATCGATATGCTTCACGCGACAACTGCTATAAATTTAAATGCTCATATCCTGTCGTGCAAGGACCTAACGATAAGAGGGACCAGGCATCCAATCCAGTTTCCTCTTTGGCCCTCTGGCTCTGCAACTGCCCGCCCCCCCCCAGCTCTGCCTCCGACACTGCCTCTGGTGCGCCTCATGCATGACTAAAGATGCAAACGCCGCCATTTCGGTGACTCAAAGTGGAAATTACTTTGCATTTTGCGCAAAACCACTTGAACCACTTGAAACGCTCGCTGCGTTTATTTAATGGCCTTCGTTTGCCGTTGACTTGTCGTTGGTCAGCTAACTGCTCAAAGTCACTTTCGATAGGCAAATATTTGCATCTGCAGTTGGAGTTGGCTTGCCCAGGTTTATTTGCGCTGCCTTTGGTGGCCAATTAAAACCGTTAACGCCACAGTACTCTCCTTTCCTCACTTCACCCCTTCCTGCCTCGCCTAACACAAACACAGTTTCCGCCTTTGATACCCTTTGACACTTACAGCTCGGTGGGCATGGTTGAGATTTATGTTGGAAGCCACGACACTAAACAGCTTCCGCCATTAAACATGAACGCATATTTTTCGTTGGCTCATAACTCAGGCGCATATAAACAAGCCGCATTGGTTGTTGTTATTCTCGTTGTTGCTGATGTTGTTGTTATTGTTGGGTGCTCGCATGGCGACATACTAAACTTAACTTAAATATAAATTATGAGCATCTTAAAAAGCCACAGCGAAAGGATAATTTTCATAAATATTAGAGTTGCGTTATAGCACGATGGCAATTGCGACGAGATGGCGGGGGAAGTAACGAGAAATGTGGCAACAACGCCTCGCAGCTTAGTGCAAAACTGCTGCCAAATGTGTGTCTGAGTGTCTGTGTATGTGTGTGTGTATGTGTGTGTGTGTGAGTGTGTGTGTGAGTGTGAGTATATGTATGTATGAACCTGTGTATCTAATGCCTGTTCGCTGCCAGAAGCGGCAGCAACTGAGTTCAGGCTTGGGTTTTTGGTGAGTTCTCTTAACCTTTAGCACCTCCCCTTGGCGCCAAACCACCCCACACATAAACACACAATTAAAAATAATATTTTCAACGTGGTGGCAATTAATTAGTCGCCAACACATACACACACACAAATAGACAGAAGGAGACAGTCGAAGCTTACGAAATAAGAGTCAAACTGTTAGAACGAGAGACAAGAGACGAAAGACATGAATGCCAGGCACCACATGTGCCCCAGTCACAGAGTGAGATGAGACTTTAAAGTGGGATGAAGATGGAAACAATTATAATCTTTTTTTTTGTTTTTGTGTTTTTATACTTCTTTTAATTTTTAGAATCAACCTTGGGGCTGCTTATGAAAACCGGAGCTATTAGCTGCGGTTTCCAGGATCCATTTTAAGGCTTCCTGTGATTTAAGCTAGTCGAAGTTTGAGGAAATAAATTGTATTCTATTTAGACTATTTTGTATTTAGATTGTATGCCAATATAATACAGGTTAAGTTTATGAATATTAACTAATATGTATTCAATAAACATACAATGAACATTAATACAACGCATAATTTCAATTCACTAAATATTTTTATATATTTATATTATTCTATTTAGACTATTTTTTTATACTGGTTAAGTTCTATGATAACTATGTAATGTTAATGAATAGAAGTGAATTTAAAAACAAAGAAGTTAACTTACTGCTAATTCAATAAAATACATAGTAATTCTCTTAAGACTCTTCTTTAAATATTTTTCCATTAGAAAAGTTACATTTGTCGCCTAAAGGCCGAGCTATGTACTGTACATGACATTGCTTTACTCCTTTCTGTTATTCTCTTATATATTTTTTTTCTTCCTATTTTGTTGCATTTAAAACTTTGTTTATTTGATTTATATTAAATTTATGTATTCACAAGCCAAGCTTGTTGCCAACTATGGCTAAGAGTTGCTGTCGAGACATACACACATTTGTAGAAGTATTTACAGATGTATTTGTGAAGTTGTTCTCAGTTTTAGCTATTTCTCTTTGCCCCATAAATCGAAAAGCGCGAATTGTAAGAAAAAATTCACGAGTGTATTCACTTTTTTTCCATCCCTCTCGCTCTATTTCGCTCTCTCTCTCTCTCTCTGTTGCTCGTTATGTGTGAAAATGTGGGCGTTTGGCTCTTATCGCGCTATGTCTGTTTGTTTGTTTATCTGTACTTATGTGTGTGTGCGTATGTCTGAGTTTCTGAGTGCTTAGCTGTGATATATCGTCCACTGTTACTGTTGTTTCTGTTGTTGTTGTGTATTAAAAGTTCATTGCTTGCGCATAAAGCACATGAAATGCTCCGCATTCGCGCTGCCTTCTAAACAACCGCAGTTTGAGTTTTGTCGTTTGTCGTTGCAGCTATTAAATTCCAATCCCTCCCCCACCCATTCCCCTCATCATCTCATAGCGAGTCCATCTATCTGTGTAACTGTAACTGTATGTGTATTATGCAAATTCAAATTTTGTTGTTTGCCACGTTACTCGTAAAAACTTTGCACCGTCCACATATTTTTCGGTTGGCTGCCGCTCTTTTGTGGCATGAAATAAAATTTTTGTGGAACTCTGTGCCAATGCATTAAGCATTTAAATAATGGTAAATGAATCTAGTTAAATTGCGGATAATTCTAAATTAAAATGCATTGATTGTGTTAATCAAAAGAAGTTCCATATGTCACTGATTTATTGATTCATTGATTCTAAATTAAGATTCGATAATTTATTCAATTTTTCTTTAAAATTCCGTTTGGAAAACTCAGCCCGAAATTATAATTAACGACTTGCAATGCGCCAGCTAATGACTCTAGCAACAGCAACAACAGCAGCTATAATGACAACACAAAAAATACGCAAATGTGTAAACCATAAATGATAACAAGCAACCGCATAAACCGCTCTAACCGGCAACCTGCACCAGCGACACAATCCCCGGCGAAAGGTGATCGAGCTGGGGCCAACGAACAACCTGAGTAGCCACAACCCACAGCCACGTGGGCGCACGCACACACTCATATCACTATGCCATAAAATGTAACCTACCTACCCCTCTACAACGTCCGCAAATTGTCCAAAGCCGCTTATAAAGGTAAACGCTGGCCAAAACACTTTTTGGGCCAAAACTAACACACAAAGTGGCGCAGCATGGAAAAAACCCACAAGTTGAGCACCAAAGTGAAAAAGTAGCACACCGAATTCATAAATACAAAAAAAAAAGAGTTAAAAAAACTGTTGGGTCACGCCTCGAGCCTGGCTAAAGGATAGACTCGTTGCAAGAGTAAAAGTAGAGACGGCTGCTTCATTTCAATTATTATAATGATGACAATATTAAAATATCCCCTAAAAACTTTGCACACTCAAACGACAGCTAATTAAAAGACCTAAAATCCTGCTGCTTTATAAATTCTCCTACACACACATACACACACACAACACACAGAAACAAAAGTCCAAAGTCATGGTCAGAAAATTTCAGACTGGCAAACTGGCAGAGCCCCAAATCGAGTGTAGAGCCTGCCGTGTTGTTGATAACCCAAATAGGTCCTCGAGCACACAAATCACATAAATTCCAATTGAGTGCATATACGAGCAGTTGGGCTCCCGAAAATAAATGTAAATTTACTATGCAGTTGGCTGCGTGCCTGCCGTGCACAGTGCGTATGATTAATTTGCTTAATTTTGTATGCTCAATGTTTCAACAAACATAGAACTTATTTGACGAAGTGAATGCCTATTTAAATACTGATAGCTCACAGAATTGGGCAACAAAAATATAACAAATAGGCGTAGAAATAACTGACCGAAGGAACAAAAAGTTTTGCTTATTTATGAAAACAAGAGAGAATCAAAACAAAGCTAAGAGACAACCTCAAGTTAGTAGAAATTTATTATTGAACTCTTAGCAGTTAGTGAAATTCACATCATTAAAGCTACAACTAAATTATTGTTAAAGAATAGATTGTTCTTTATTATGAACTCACATTAAACTAGGGTAAAAACTTTGGCAGTTCCACACGCTTCAACAACAACAAATTGGAATAGCATCATCATATGTTGAGTAGCATCAACAACAGAGCAGTTGCTATCGAGTGCTTCTCACAATTTAGCTGCTGTTGCTTTGCCAACTACGTTGAGCTTCAAGCTTCAAGCATCAAGCACCAGGCTTCGAGTGTATCGTTTGTCTTTAAGTGGCATTTAACTTCGAGTGCCTCACGCTGGCAAAACTTTTGCCAGTCAAATTTTGTAAAATTAATGCGATTTAGCCTTGTGCTTTCCATCGAGTTATGTGCATTGTCCCATGGTTCATAGACTTCTATTCCTTGTTGTCCTTTAGAAGTAGTACATCTAGTATATTGACTGTTGGCGGCGTTGCGGTTGGCCCTTAAGTTACTCAAAGTTTTGCAGATTTGCAGTTAGGCTTCAGCAGCTTTGCTATGGGCGCTGGGCCAGAATCAATGCCAGACACACACATTCACACACACACACACGCACACACGCATATGCACATGTATACGGGTCAACCAACAAAAGCGCAGCTCATCCATTTTGGGTCGCTTATGCAGAACAAACTTATGTCATGCATGCATAAATATACAAGTATTTATAGTTAGATATTTATGCCAAGCAGAAAAAATGTACCAGGATCACAATCGAGGAGAGGGTCACCCACAAGCGCTCACAACTGCGACCCTAAAGATTTATTGTGGTGATTTATTTACCCTCTCTATTACTTATTTTCCCTGTATATATAGTACATTGGTTTGGTGTGCGTGTCGGTCTGTCGGTCCATCAGTCTGCCATGCTCACAGCTTATTTATTTATTCATTTTCTAATTTATTGATGTTTGTCTGACCCAACAGACAGCTGAAACTGAAAGCGCTTTGCCCAATCGCCAGATGCTCCGCTGATTAGCCCCACACAAAATGAAGACAGGGAGAAGCAAACAGATAGATACAGAGAGAGAAAGAGAGAGTGCTCATAAAAGGCAACTTAAGTAATCGAAGATGTTCCACAAATCACTTTTTGCTCATTCACACAATTTTCTCAACAATCAAAATTTATTTCTCTGTACTTTCGCTTTCTATTTCAGTTAATTTTCTTGACTCATACGATGATAATGTATTTATCCTAATGCTGTTTAAAGAAGTGAAGAAGTTTTTGAAGCGATTGAGTTTTCTAAACTTGCTTTGACTTTTGGCTTTCAGCTTTTCTATTCTTGTTTGTGGTTCGGCAGCGAACCGCGAAATTTGAAAAATAGAAAAAGACGCGCAAAGCGCTAAGATTGCTGTTGCTTTGGGCGCTCAGGGTATAGATCGCTCTCTTGCGGATTGTTTAGCTGAAAGAAATTGACGCTAAACAAAAGCTAATTAAGGGCTCACACCTCTGCTTTAGAAACTGGTTGTCAAAGCCGCCACCAACAACATCGGCAGGCAGCTTTTTCGATAATTAACAAACATGGCGTATACGCAATTTTTTTTTGGTATTTGCTGCCCAAGGCTTGGCTCGACTTTAATGCCGCAATGAAGACGAGTCGATAAGTAATTTAAAGATATTTCCATATAGTTCTGCGAGTAAGTGAAATGTTTTCTTCCATTCAACGTAGACACAACTCACTCAGACGCATAACTTTTTTTTTCTGCGGATCTGCTCCATTTTGCTGGGTTTTGTTTTCAGCGCATCGCGTTTTTCACCTCATTTTTTCTGATGAGTGTGGCACTGCGCAGCGAATGCATTCATTTTTATTTTTTTCTCTTTTCTGAATTTGCATAAAGCGAAATGTATTTCCAGGCTGCTGGCACTGATACTGCTGGTTTTTATTGCACAATTCCTTTGGCTATTGCCGCACACAGTTGCATTTTAATGAGGGAACCACCAATGCCACCTGCCAGGATCTGTAGTCAGAGCTAGAAGCAAAATCGGAGTGAGAGGCATAGTCGGACACCTGCCACGTGTGCAGACTTCTTTCAATCACTGTCTGCCTGTCCGTCTGTCTGCCCGTCTGGCTGTCTGAGGGTCCAAGTCTGAGTTGGTTGCTTGTCTGTTTATATGTTTGTCTGTTTGTTGTGCCAGCGATTTGTTTGTTTATTTGTTGACTTTCTACACCCGATTTCCCGTCATTATAATGTCCTGGCAGGGCACTTGTTGCCCTCTTTCTGACTCTGTCCGTGTGCCCCGCCAACCGGGTTGTCACTTAATTAAAACGCTGGAAAATCAACACAAGCTTCGTCCTCAGTGAAATAGAACTTCAAGTTGAAGCGCCTCTTTATGGCTTCGACCAACTTTGGGTGGGCGTGCTAAATAAATGAAAATGGAGAGGTCTGGAGTGTTGGCATCGTTTTTAGGGCTTCTGCTGCTGCGCGTCCCGAGATTTTATCGCCAGCCTTTGGCTGATTGTGCCAATTATGGAGCGAAATGCGCGAATCGCCCTCGAGTGCTTTATGCACTTTCAAATCATAATAATAAATCTTAAAAGCGCTCTCGGCAATGGGCCACACAATCTACAACAAAAGCAAAAACAAAAACAAAAACAACAATGACTGCAAGAGTACAACAATGCGAAGAGAGAGGGAAAATCCAAGTGCCATTTGGTTTTGCATGAGCGAAATCACTTAAATTTATTGTGCGCTGCATTTCACGCCCTGCACTTTTAATCAGCCGGCACAATTTTTGGCATTATCCGTTAGCAAAAGCGTAGCATACTTTTCCGCGCCATGGCCAAATAGTTTTTTCTCAATGCAATATTGGATTTCAATATTCAGATTTACTAAAGCGATAAAAGTTTTAGTAGTAGTAGTAGCGAAAGGAGTTTCCCTTAAAAATCGGATTAAGATAAGAGAAGGGAAGAGAAATTAATATATGTTTGGGTTATTAGCTAATCACTAGGATTAAGGTGAGAATAATTTTGTGACAGCCCTGCCTAGATAATTATGTATTCTTGCGTATTTATTGTTCAATTTAATCTCGTTTATTTACGCATCAAAGCTAATTAATTCTTAAAATATTTATTTATTTTTTACTGTAATTTTACTTAATCATAATTTATTAAGCCCATTCTATATAAATGTTTGAATGTTAATTAATGCAGATTAAAATGTAATTCAATTTGCAATACTTGCAGTATTTGCATACCCTCAACCTCATTTCTATGACGAATTCTTAATCTGTCGTTGTGTTGAGTTGCGCTTTCAACCCATTTGGGGCTGTCACAGTTATGACGTGATTGATTGATTGATTGATGGTGTCACTTAAATCGGCGTGTGGCATACTCTCCAAATAATAGCATTAAGCCTGAGCTTGCCACACACAAGTATAAATAAATAAATCAAATAAAAAATTATTGCATCAACAACGTGAAATAATTAAATCAACATGAATGATTTAATGCTACAAATGCAATACGCAAAACTTTCATAACACCCACTCAGATCACACTTCTACACATACACATACTCTAACACACACACACACACACACACAGGCTCTTCCTCCCAACAAGTCGCTACGGGGCAACATTCGGTGTTGACAAGTGTTGACAGGCAAAACAAAGCATAAAAATGCGAATGAAATAATATAAAAATGTAGCGCAGAGTAAAATGTAATTAAATAAAACTAGTAAGCATGCTGTAGGCGTGAGTATTAGACTAGGACATACGCTTTGCCAGGGCATGACTAAATTCATAAGAAACAGTGACGAAAACCTTAAATTCCGGTTATAGGGTATATAATTAAAATATAAATAAAAATAGATATGAAAGAAAATTTTACAATTTAATAAAATGTATTTTCAGAGCAAACAAGTTAAGTTAATAAATATGAAAATATCTACATATGTATTAATTAATAATAAAAATTATATTTTATTCAAAAATCGTTTATTTTGAATGCCAAGTCAAGCCTGGCGACACAGCTAATTTACTTGCCCTTTGGCGAATATGCAAATATGAATTGAAATTCGCAAAAATAAGAATCGTTCGTTGAAAATATACATTTTTTACTATAACTATCTATGCATAGGATTGTTTTTGTAACTGTAACCTAAAATTTCAGCAATTGAATTGAATAACAAACAGAAAACTGTCTGCAAATGTTTTTTGTTTATTTACTTTTTTGTTGTTCTCGCTATTGTTTTTATTATTTTTGCATCGTTTTTGTTTTTCAATAAATAACTGGGTATTGTCAAAAACAACGGAACGGAAATTTGGTAGCCAACAAAAATGCATTTAACCGGCCAGCGGGACAATAAAAGCGATGAAAACTGCCTGAAATGTGCGGCAGCGTATTGCGTATACGCCACATGAACCAAGTGCAGGAAATGGGTGAATGCAAACAAGAAATAAAAAGAAGAAAAAGAGAGAAAGCTGTTACAAAAGGCAGCAACTTTAATCAATATTGAAGCAGTTTTTGAGGCCAATAAATCATTTCATAATCAATTTTGTCGCTGACATGTACCTCTCCCTGTGCATGTATGTGTATGTGTGTGCGTATGTGTGTATTTGTATTTTGTTGTGTTTGTGTTTGTGTGTGTGTATGTGTGATGCAAAAGGTTTTGAGAATAAAAGAAGTGAGCGCGGCACATGGACAAACACAAAAACTTTGGCCACCTTGTGCCATGTGCGCTGTGTGTGAGTGCAATAAACAAACCACACATATACAAACATACAATGACACATACACATATGCAACGCGGTAGCTGTGTGCAACAACGTAAAGTGCAAAAAACAAGCAACGCCAAAATAATCAACAGATGTTGCAAACAACAACAAGCAGCAGCAGTCTACCACGAAAAACTGCCTATCTCGCTTGGTCTCTGTGTGTGTGTGTGTGCGTGTGTGTGGTACGTGTACGTGTGTGTAAATGAAAAGCGGAAGTTGAAAGTTCAGCAAGACTGACAGCGTCAGGCCAGGGCGAGGTCGCCAGCGTCAACAATGACAGCAACAGTGGCTGCCCCAAAAAGTATGCTACGTTTGCTTGCACCACTTCTGACGTTAGTGTTGTTGCAGCTATTGTTTTTGGTGGTTGTTGTTGTTGTTGCTGTTGTTGTTGGTACATTGCGCGAACTTCAAGCGGAAATTAAGTGTGACCTCTTCGCGTGGTTGTGAACAGCGCGAGAAAACAACGAAAAAGTTGGCAATCCAACGTGCATATCAATGCTTGGACGGACGTTCGCACACATTTGCCAAGTGCTGCTTCGACACTCCATTTGCAGTTGCAGGCGACAAGCAACAACAGCAACAACAACAACAACAACAACACCCGATCCCCTCCGTCCAGCACTGCAACTCCTCCGTAACCCTGTACCCATTGGTGATTGTGTTTGCGTGTTGTGATGCGTTCAAAATTGTATTTGCCTAGTATTGTGGATGTGAGAGCAATGCTGAGAGTGGGTGAGGGTGTGGCATGTTCTGGTGGATTGGTCATCAACGCACAGGACGCCACCACGGATGCAACGCCAATTGGCCTTTGGGGCACTTTGATTTTTTCATTGGATTTGATGAGTGCGTTGAATTGCGTTCGTAGGTCAGCGAAACTAACGCTTTTAGTTATCAAACATTTCCAGTTGGCTAAAAGCCATATATACGCCATATAGAGTTTACGAGAATATTGCATATTGGGTCCCGACGTAATAAAGTCACTCAATCGTAGCCAATTGATCCCATGAATTAGCCTCTAACTTGCACTGTGGCTAAATCAATTTGGAACTTAACCCCAAATATATTGCAACCGTTGATGGTGATTTAAGAAAGATAAAGTTGTTTTTAACTCGCTGCAAAATATATTACTTAAATATGATTCCACTTTTGCACCGCCGAATGTCAACTGGAATTGTAATGCATGTCTTACTTTGCTTGCCACATAAGCAGCTTTGCGACTTCCTTCTATCTAACTCACTCTCTTCATATTGTCAGCATTAAGGACAGACATCTATCAGGACAGCAAACTTAAGCTCAGGATTAAAACATTTCACAAACAGCAACGACAGCAGCCACAGCAATAAAATTATCAGTTTTTCCTGGACAAAGGTCACGCGCACTTGCTGACGCTTCTCCCCTCTAAGTTGCAGGTAAAACTTGCCATTTACACTTGTGTAAATAAAATACAGAAAATGCTATTACAGAACACAAAGTGCAATGATTAATCAGATTTATTTGTCAGTTTTATTTCGTGCTAAAAGTGTCAAAGAGAATATTTATAAAAGTTTATTAACACTAAGTACTTGGGAGCACATATACACACACACACACAGCAGTACAGCACAACACAGACACACACAGCACATTAGAAATGACCATAAAATACAAACAAAACAGTTGCCAAGACAACAAGCAGGACGAACAAAACACAGAGCAAGTTGAATGTCCGGAAGCGCTCCCAGAAGCAAACTTCAAGTGCGGCAACAACAGCGGCTGCTGTGCGGGGGGTTGTCGGGTGGGGGCAGGGAAAAGTAAGGGAAAGAAAAAACTGGCACAGCACAAAGTGCACAAAACGTACTTAGAACCGTCTTTAAGTTCAACATAGAAAACATTGGCGCTCCCAAGTTTGACTAAACATAAATCCCATCCACACAAACAAGCGGTAAGTAACCCACACACATAGCACACACAGGGCATAGCAACAGCTAGCTAGAAGTGTGGAGCATATTAAGACTGATTTTGGCCTTAGGCAAGAGCTGGGTAGCTGGGCAGCTGGCCAGCATATTTAGGCGGATATTTATGGCCAATGGCGACGACTGCGGCGATGGCGACGAATTCGCAACTCTGCGCGACTTGTTGGCAATCGCAGAGATAGCTCTGACTGAGTGTGTGTGACTGTGTGTGCCTTTGTGTGTGGGCGACGGCAACAAACAAACACAAGCATAAACAGTTTGAGCATCTTTCGAACTTGCCAACTGTCTGCTGTTTATTGACGACACAACAACAATAGCAACAGCAACATCAAGAACAACAACAGCAACAACAACAACAATCTAACAAACCAAACAAACCGGCTAAAATGACAGTGAGCGACCCAAAATGGCAGCCAAGCCTGTGACTGCCAAATAGGATCTACTTACAGCGGGAGACGACCCCCAACTGGACACGACAAGTGGCAGTGGCAACTCACATGTTACATAAGTGTGCCACACAGTGGAACCAAACCAAGAAGAAATACATTTTAGGTTATTACAATGCGGACTCCATGGGACTTGATAAAACGCAATTCAGCTGAATGAACAATGTGACAAAAGCAATTGAAATATCATTATTATTATATTGATACAACAATAAGCAGAAAAAAAAAGGAAAGAAAATGCCACAGACAACAAGAGCAACAGCATGTCAAATATGCTAAAGTTTTCAAAGTTTTTGATCTGAGCTTCAACAAGTAATGCTTATATGAAAACGCAAATTATTGTTTTCTTTTTTGTAAATTAGCCAGAATTCGTAGAATTAATACCGACTCCAAATGCAGATATACAGATAGATCAGTTTTCAGTTTTCATTTATAAAACTTCCAACAAAAAGTTGGAACCAGTGTAGCCTTCACTCGTAGCCTCCTTAACAACCCGCCTGTTTTTGTCAGCCAGTGGAATTTTTCGTTTCATTTCGATTGGTTTTCATTTTGGGTTTTGTCATTTTGACAAACGAAAACAACATTTGATATGCCAAACACATGTGGAGACGCCTGGGACCGTTTGGAGCCGACGACCTCCCTACGGCCCGTCTCACTCCCTTCGCCGCGATTGTCACTTGTTTGCGGCTGCACGACGGCTGGGACGACGACGACAACATGGCGTATGAGTAACTTAATAAATTTGACAACAATGCCGCACAAAGGCAAACAAATGCATCTGGCAGCCGCCAGAGTTGTCACCATTTGCGAGCCCTGCAACTGCTATTATTGCCGTTGTCACTCTTGTTATTGGTGTTGTTGTTGTTTTCGTTGCTGCTGCTGCTGCTGCGGCTGCTGCTGTGCATTTTCAATTTGTTTTCGCGGCGCGGCCTGTAAACAAAATCCGGCGGAAAATACTCGGACGTACATGCGACGCGTCGCCTACGAGAAGCCAAACAGCCAACAGAGCTAAAAGGAAATGCCATTTAGTCGGCACACGCACCTACCCCTCCCCTTTACATTCCCTCTTAACCCTTTGCCACTAGTTTTACTGGTATCAACATTGACAAGCGTGTTAAGCCGTACTGCCCCCTCACCATCTTTATCTATGGGACATTTTAACAGTGTTTACAAATTGCCCAATGTTTATTCAGTTGCTTGTTTCTCTGTTTGTTTGTTGGTTTGTTGGTTTGTAGGCTTGTGCTTGTTTGGGGCTGCTGCATCTCGCTGTTTTATTATCAACAATTTTTAATAAATATGCAGAGCTGACCACAAAACGCACTTTGGCTTATTGAAATTGTAACTGTTGCCAAATAAACAATGCACCGAATGTAAATTTACACTCTAAGCCGAAACAAACTCAGTCAAGTGGATAACTGAAAATGCCAGTTTCTAGGGTTGGATTCTGAACAGAGAAAATGTCTTTTCTGAAAACTATAACAATATCTGAGAGCTTTTCAGGATGTTAAATTCTAAATTAAGAACTTATTATAGTCATGGAGCTATAAAACGCTGCATTAGTTTAACATTTCTTGGGAATATATTATATATATATATATAAACTCATTAGAATTGTCGCTAATCCTAATTTAAATCTCTTTAATGTGTCTTATTCATACTGACAATATGAGGCGTTCCATAGACACGTACATAGAAACAGTTGTCATTATACCCTATAAAAATAGGCAACTGAGCAGTGGGAGATCCTATAAAGTATATATATTCTTGATCGGAATCAACAGCTTAGTCCAACTGTCTGTCCATCTGCCCAATTATATCTATGCATCAATGCGTCTATCCCAGCAACTTAAAGAGATAAACACCACAAATGAACTTGGAAATAATTCAATAAACAGTTTCACATATAAATGGACCAAAGGAATAAGAAGATAACTCTTACGCCACATATACAAAGATTGCGGGGTTTTTAATAGGGTACATATAACAGCCCGGGCGAGAGTATCGCGTTGTCGTGGCCTCTCGTTAAAGCGGTCTTATTTATTTATTTTTTCGCCAACCTTCTGTGAACATAATCAATTTGAAATTTTAGCTGAGTGCAATGAATGCTCCATTATTTTCGTGGGGAAACAAGTATGATAAAAACCTAAAATTGTTGGTTTTACATACACAAAATGTTGAAGCTTCAGTTATTTGGGAGTGTTTTGTTTTTTTTTTTTTTAGTTTTTGGGCCAAACGCTGATTTGCATTCACAGTTGGAAAAATTACTACAGGGAAAAGCAGCTTAACATAAATTTCCATTGCTGCAATGAACTGGCTGCTTTGGCAGTGCCGTGAGTAAAAGTATCCACCTACAATTCAAGGATGTCTGTGTGTGTGTGTGTATGTGTGAGTGTGAGTGTGTGGGTATGAGTGTATAACTAAACATTTACATTTCATTAAAACTAAAAACAACACACAAAAGCAGTGAGCACGACACGAAAACGAATACAAAAATGAGAACTAACCAAATACTGTGACAGACAGACAGACAGACATACAGAGATAGAGACAGAGACAGACACAGAGACAAATACATGCAGTTCGTAGTGGCATGTTAGCAGTATACTTTTGGGCTAGGTAAAAGGCCTGCCTCCTCCAGCTTTCGCTTAACCTTCTCTTGCAACTGCCAACTACAAGTTGTCGTCCTGTTGTCCGGGTTTCAGCTCGCGTCCTTTTGCAAGGTGAGTGCCACTCGAGAAGCTGTTGCCAGCTCTGAGCTGTGAACTCTCTATCTCCATAAGAGTCTATATGTATGTGTGTGTGTGTGGGTGTGTGTGTGTGTGTATGTATCATATCGCTTTTTAAAACACACATACTTAACTCGACGTTTTGCACTCAACGAGCTTTTACGTAGCGGCTACAAAGTGTAGGAGTGCAACAACAACAATGCCACAGCTGCCTCTCATCTCTTTCCCAGTATAGGTATAAGAGTGTGTATATGTATTTGTTCCTGTCCATGTGTGTGTGCTGTGTTTTATTTTCATACGCAAAAATGTTGGCCAGCTTGGAATGTGGTTCATTTGGGCCACTCTATGCTGCCGCTGCGCGAGAGCTATGCTGAGTGTAGCGAAATAAATAGTATATTTTGCCCGAGTGCCACTCATGAAAATTGCACAAAAAACAACAACAACAACAAGTCGTTGCAAGACCCGGACACGACTCCTGCGGATTCGCACTGTGCCTATGCCGAGTGCCAGTCAAATATGAATTGGACGTTGCCAGCGCATGGCGCACTTACAGCATAATAACAAGAAGTAACTGTGCCCATTTACATGCAACTGCAACAACACTAACTGGCTGACCCAATTGGTGCCTTTGTTTTGCAGTATGAATGCACACACATACAGAGTCTCACACACACACAGATAAATATAAAATATATATATATATATATATATATATATATATAGACCGCCTAATTATGTCGCATGTTTAGCGGCTCTATTCAATTAGATGTAATGCACGTACGAAGCCATAACTTAAATCTCAGCAATCAGGGCTGCCAAATGCTGGCAACATTTCATACTGAGCAACGTGCCACACACATTTGTTACCTGTCCCAGTGTTTAATTAAAACCTAAAGCAGCTGCAACTACAACTGCTCATACAATTGCAACAGCAGCTGCATCGTTTGCTGTTTACACTTTCTGCTTTACACTTTTCAATTTCCAATTGTGCAGCATAAACGCAATTTGTATTTTTCCAACATTTTTCACATTTTCTTTTGCATTTATTGGAAGCACACTGCAGTCGTTAAGCAGTTTTACTAGCTGTCAGCAGTTCTCCTTAACAAGGCACCAAAAAATGCCATAGCTTAATGACATCGAATTAGTTATACACTTTAAATATTTGTTTTAAAATTAAAATAATTCTTACATAATCAAAAAAGAAAGTTTATACATTTTTAAATTTGATAATGATAATTAATGAAATATTTGGAATATGAAGGTTTTCAGGAAGATTAATTTTTCATTAGAAATATTGCTTTAAAATACTCAAATTATGTAAATGTAATGAATTCAAAAACACACTTAGAATAATATTAATAAACTGATATGTGGCATTTCAGATTCTTTAAAATATACCTTAAAAATATTCAAATTAAATGTAAATGATGTAAAACAATATTTAAAATTTGATTATGAAAATGAAATAAATTCAAAATCACATTTAGAATAATATTAATTAATTAATATGTGGCATTTACAATTCTTAAATATACTTTTAGCAGTTTTTCGATAGGTGTTAATCTGGAAATGTTATTATTAATATATTTAAAATATTAATAAGTATAATGAAACAAATTATATATGCCATAATTGGCTCGTTATGTGTCAATTAGCAAACGCAAAGCCTCATTATCCTGTCTATTTGCCTGTTCACTCAATGGCTGCCAAGCTGATGATGCACTGCTAATGACTCCACATTGAAGAGAGGTAAGTGAATAGTGTAAAGACGTTGGCACTTAACAGCCAATAAATTGTAATTCGACACTAGCAAGTGAAACAACGGCAACATGAGCAGCTCAGCCAGGACTCACACGCACACACACACACACACACACATGCACGCACACTCACAGTCATAGAAATTCTTTTCCTTTTGCCTGTGAAATGGAAAATTAATTTTCAAACGATTTCGTTTGCTGCTGCTGTTCCTGTCGCTGCAGCTGCCCCAACAAGTTGTCGCCGCCTTGAAGCCTTTCTTAGCACAGTGCCTGTTAAGTGTCACACTCCTCTCCAATCTCCCCAACCCTCTAGCCCCCCTTACCATCATTCCCTCTCAACACTCTCAGTTTCTGCCTCTATCGCACTGCGCAATTTTTATATTAGTTTCATTTATTTTGCTTTATTCCCCACACCCGCTGTACGTTCTTATCACACGCCCACGTTGCCAGCATACAAGTGGCAAATAAATTCATTAGTGGCACAAATTAGTTGCATGCAAGGGCAGCCGAGACCAGCATCGAGTGGCAGCAACACAGAACAACCAACTCGCCGGCCAACCCAACCCAAGAGAAGCTGACTGAAGCCAAGCCAAGCCAAGCCAAGGCAGAGGACACTAAAGTGCTTTCAATTTCAATTAAATTTGCTACTCGCTGCAGTTGCTCAGTTGCTTTACCCTGCACTTTGCAACGTCTATGTTTGCCACACCCACTCCCACACCATGACCCCTGACCCCTGACCCCTGACCCCTGGCACGCTCCCCGCAGAGTGCGTGCTGACTCAGGGGCACACTTAAAGCTCGTTTAAGCGCTCGTTTCGTTTCATCTGCTGCCGGCAGCGTTCAGCCAACGTCAGCTTGGCCAACCCGTTTAGCTCCGGCGTGCTGATTATGTAATCAAAGTATTTGCCAGCTAATTTATCGCCGCCAGCCTTTGACCGGAATACGCTGCGTATGCGCAACATTAAACAACATAACAGTGACGTCACAGACAAACAGGCAAACAGACAGTCGGAAGACTGATAGATTGAGGCAATGTTGAAAATCGATGGCTGAAACGTATGCAAACATGATAAAGCTGAATATTTAGCTTAACCCAAACGCAGCCGTTATTCATTTTGTGGCAAGAGAAGCTTGCAACTTGAAACTGGAAACGAGAAACGAGAAAGAAAATGTATGCGCGACGCGGTGCGGCAAGTAAATTGTGGCACATTTGTCGCGGCACAAGCCACATTTCTGGGATGCTTGAGCTCAGTTTTTACCCCAAAGTCATCTATCAGGCGAACAGACACAACACAGCACCTACAGCTGAGAGACAAGAGAGCAACGATAACAACAACAACAGCAGCGACAACCCCAACCAGGCAACAATCAACAAGGAAATTACAAACATGTGTACACATTCATACGCGTATTTCTATGCCTCACTCACTACTTACTACTCTCGACTCCCCACTCCCTGCTCCTTACCCCCGACTCCCTGCTCATTTGTCAATACACACGTAGGAGGCGCGCCTTCTTCCTTCATTCCGCTTCGTGTTATCCCAGCGTTAAGCATTTTCTCTGTGATCCCCAGGCAAAAGCCCGCAAATGCCTCGCATTTGTAGCCGCATGCGAGAAATGTTGCCCCCCGCCTCCGCCGAAATATATGCATATGAGGAGCAAAGTGTGCGGGGCTGTGAGGCAGCAGGTTGGCGCTTTTAAGTCTACTTTAAATATCACTTAACGTATTTAGCGTTGATTTCCAAGCCTTGACATTTTATCTTCCTTCGCCATATTTGTTTTGCATATTTATTGGGTTTGGCTCCAAGGTACGCTGGTATTACAAATAGGGCAATACGCTCTGAGACTGATGCTTCCTGCGATGAAGACAACAGCAATGCGTGTGTATATGTATGTATGTGTAAGTGCGTGCCATTAGTTAACTGATATTAAATTCAATTCAATTTTCCTACATACAAAATGCTGTCATCCATATGCAAAGAAATTAGATTCCGCATTTTAATGAACCATCAAAAAAAGCAAAAATATATAAAAATTTAAACGTAAATGGAACTCACAGAGGCACAAACATGCAGGAAGTTAGGAAATTTAAAACAGATAAGTCAATATGACTGTGACATGCCCTATAATCTAAGCAAACGTTTTGATAAGCTGTGAGCATCAATTTAGAAATACTGTACAGCTTATATGCCCATCTGGCGACAGGGTATACGAAGAGATTGAAAAGCAATGCTAACAAAGCCCCAAATGCTTAAAGTTAATTTAAATTTAATTAGGATTTTTTTCGACATTGTTTTTAGGCTCCATAGAAAGAGTGAGAGAGAGAAAGAGAGAGTTGGGTGGCAAACAGCAGTTCCCAGTGGACTAACTGTAAATGAAAATTGACGCAACGCAAGTTTATTAAAATACAATTTGCATAAGGATGTGGCACAGAAGCCGTCGACTGCCACAAAAGTCAAATGTAAAGCAACATCAGAGCAAAGCAGAGCACAGAGCCAATGAATTTTAAATATTTTCACAGCTCACAGACAACGCCCCAAATGAGGGACACAATCAGAGTGAAACTCCCAGACATACACACATTCGACACGGTCACGGATGGCACAAATAAAAGCATTGCGAGAACAAAAAAAAATAACAAAAGTCGGAAAAGTCAGAAAAGTCAACCGAGCGCATTAATTTTCGCTTTTTCGCCTTTCACACGCATTTGATTTGCGTTCAAAACCCAATTAAAAGTAGCCAAGGTCCTGCCCAGGACCAAGCAGGCCTTTGGCCCTTTGTTTGCCTTTGGCCTTACAGTTCTTTATTTCGCACAATTGTTGAATATAAAACTGTTTACCTGGTCATTAAGTTGATAATAGAGTCAATAGACGAGGAAGACTAATGAAAAAAGTTCCCCGAGTAAATGGAAATGAAAACACGAGCTCTGAACGAGTTTCAGCTACTATTTGAGTTTGATAGAAAACAGAAATGTGGAAAATAATTAATGCAAACCTTAACTTAGGTTATTCTTAAAATCATTTGGAATCACTTAAATGGCCAACTTGATATGAAGAGCAGCACTTAACTGACAATGCGGTGAAAGACAAAGGCAAAGTTATCTTCGTTCTTCACTCGACATTCCTTCCCCTTATGGCAGCAGCTCAGTTCCTTTTAATTGAAAATTCAAGGTGTTATTCCAGGCAACCACAAAATGCATTGGACACTCTACCTTAATATATAAGAAAATACTCATTCGCACTACAGTTCTACAGACGATAATATCTTATGACCACTACATAAAAGGTAAGCTTGTTTCAAATGATTGTCCTTAGTTTGAACACATCTTGCTCGTCATGTTATCATAGCAATTCAATGGGAAGTGCAGCCAAAAAGAAATGGCGATAAAAATGACCGCCTTACATAACCGTCAGCAATCAATGCAACGCTGTGGCACTTTTAATTGCTTTGCATAGTTATAGATTGATATACGTACTTCAAGCTTTAGCCTTATTGCATACGCTTCACATCCGCATTCGCATTCGCATCCGCATCTATATTCGCATTCACATCCGCACTTGCAGTCGCTGTCTCTGTCGCTGTCGCTGTCGCCGTCGCTGTCGCCGTCGCAGTTAGTGGGCAACGTTGGTGCAACAATTGATGCCATTGGTCGTCAGTTTCCTGCCACAACAATGATGTGGCTTTTTCTACTGTTGCAGCCCCCCTTGGCACTTCCCTGCCTGTCTCCTTCTGTGATAGCTTCTTGCCCCAAGCAGCTCTTGAATGGCACAACGGAAACTCTACTTCAATGATGCAATAAAAACAGAATTCACCAGGAAGGCAGCTCAAATTGAAGTTGACCGCCTGACATTAGAACCATGCGAGCAATTGTCTGGCAACACACTAACACACACACACACACACACACACACACATGCACACTTATAGTAACAATGGTAGTGTGTATTCATTGAGCGCTTTTAATAAATAAAATAAAACTTAAATTGAAAATTGTTGTCATCGTAAATTGATAATAATTAATTTTAATTGCATGCAATGCTCTCTTATTGTTTTTATTATTGTTGTAGTTGTTGCTGCTGCTATTGCTGTTGCTGTTGCTGTTGCTATTGCTGTTGCCACTGTTGGTATGATGGCAATGCAAATTGCATGTGAAAGGCATGCATCGAGCATCCATTGTTGGGTTAAAAGAAGCCCAACTCACATCACGCATACGCCCCTTTGTCAGCGCACATAAAAATGCCATTAAGCAAACAACATTAAAATTAACTTAAATATTGTACATAAATAGCTGAAAGCAAAGTGTATTTGGCATATTTGCTTAATCACATTTCCCCCACAAAATGAAAATGTTATTTTCCCTTTTTATCTATCATTTGCTTTCCATTTTCATTACTATTTTCATTTCAGATTTTAGTTTTAAGTTTCGTAATTGCCAAAAAAGTATTTTACACAGTAAATGACATCAATACTCTCGCACTCGGGTTTGTACAAATTAATTACAATTTGAATTAATTTTTGATATTGCAATTTTTTATTTGCGTAAACACACAGTCACATATTATACACATAGTACTCATGCATTGTTTATTTATCTTGATTCTTGTTTAGATAAATATTTGCTAATGTGCAAAATTAATTGAAAATTTTGTTGTTGCAATGCGAGTTTTGGTTATTCGATAAGCCAAGAGTAAATGCTAAGTGAATGCGGAAAATTCAGGCAGTTAGATACCCTTACAGGAAGTGGACATAGATAATATAAAGTGCTAAATGTGGAGACAATAATGAATAAACAATAAGTTTAAAGAGTGCCAAATGTATTAGTGAACCAGTAAACTATTTATAAATGTCAGATAGCAGTATTCGAGTATTTCTGGAAATTATAATTGACATGTGGCCTTTACACCTTCAAATTAAATAGTTGTGCCGCATTGATAAGTATCCAGCCAGCCATCTACAATATCTATCTGGCTGGCAAATTGCTATGCTTGTCAGTCGTAATTATGCAGACTGTGTCCATCTTACAGATAGTTGTGACGGTCGTTCTGTCGCTTCGATTGTCAGTGCATAAGTAAACTAATGATTTGCATTAATAATTCAATTCGAAGTGTTTCTGTGTACTGTCTCTCTGTTATTTGCCTGTGACCAGTAATTAATGATAGCATTGATGAAAATCTCGCAAAATTTTAAATAATTACAAATGCATTTGTGGCCATCATCAAAAAGGCAAATTTGTTTATACGATTGCAATTTGCCTGGTTTTTAAGGTTTGCAAATTTAGCAAATATTTGATAAATTGCCTGAAGCATTTGCGTTTTGTGCATCAATTCACAACTACAATGGCAACAGGATAACATTTCTATCAGCATTTGTATCCCGTTTACAGTACTGATGCCAGGTAAATCTCGTGTCAGAATTCCCATCTCCTCTGTCGTTCGGTATGGATTGAAATTTATTGAGGCCTTTTATTTTCTCTTGGAATTTTGTGCATAAATACAAAAACAAAAGCATTTAATTCAATAACAGTAAACAATAAATACCTTATGAAACAATAATAGAAAGCAAATTCTTTAGCAACAATGCCAAGTTGCATTTGATTACCAACTAAATCACGTATGGTATTTCCTTTTCTCAATAACTCTTGTATATACTCTGCACTCTACTTAAATCTAAGCTATATTTCAGCTTCAGCTTCAGCTTCTTCACTTACCAGAAAAAAGTTTTAGGCCACAAAGTGTTCTAGCGGTTCACGTAGGACTTCACTTCGAATTAGTTTTTCTCACTTTTTTTTTTTTTTGGCCACGTTTGCAAAGTCTTTTGCCGGGCTCAATAAATTAGCAGTGGCGTCAGGCCCAAATCCAGTGACAATGACTTTTAGTTCTCTCTGCACACACAGCCGTACACACGGACACACACGCACACACACACGTACATATACGCACACTAGCAACGGAAACGTGGCAGCGTATTAAAAACTCATTAAGCGACCAGAGTCTACGTGTATGTTTGTGTGTCTGTATGTTTTTTATACCCTGTTTTTTTCGTTTGTTTTTGTTTTTGTTTTAATGGAACTTTTTTTTTAATTTATGCAAATATCGACCGAGTCACATACAGCCTTAGAAGCTGCCAAAAATTATGCTATGCTTTTTGCTGGCCAACTTGCCGCAATGCCAGCGAAAGTAAATCGAATGTCAACCGCACACACACGCCCACAGATACTCACACACACACACACACACACACACTTGCAGAGAGTGCTACAGTGGCGCTGAGAAGCGGGAACCTTGTGTCTTGTTGTCGTGCGGTACGTGACCTATGCCAAGCGCCAAAATCGCTTTGAAGATGCCAAACAAATTCCTCTTTGGAGCATTTCTAGAGTAAGCAATTCCGATTACGTATACGCATACGCATACGCATACGTACTCGTATATGGTAGAAGTCACTGGCACACACACACACACTCACGTGTCGACCAAATCCGCTTAAGACAAACTGACGACTGATTCTGTGCCACGCAACGCGGTGCCGCAAGTTGGGGCAACTTGGCCCCAAATTGACGTCGGCGTCAGCGTTAGCTTCAACGTAGTCGCCGTCATCGTCGTCATCGTCGTCGTCGTCATCGTCAGTAGCCAACGTTAGCTTCAGCTTCAGCTTCGGCAATAGGAATAGAAGAAGGGGCAGCACCCGGACCTGCGACACTGTTAAAGAGCGTGAGTTGCTTAAGAGAAATGGACATAAAGAGAGGTCATGTTCCATTGCCAAACGTTTCAGCATGTGCGGCATGTGGCATGTGGCGAGTGGCATGTGGCGTGTGGCGTGTGGCGCAACTGGTTAGTCAGCCGCATGGAAACCAAAATGTGTGGCATTGGAAGTTGCCGCAACTCTCTCTCGCTCTCTTCCGCTCTCAAGCTCTATCCGCATCTCTTCCGCTCTCTTCAAGCGGAGCTGTGCATGCCGGCGTCTGTTTTGTTTGCCCAATTAAATGCCACATATGTCATGGACTCGCTCGACCCCTCGACCCCTCGATCCCAGCCTCAACAGAGTATGCAGTTTTTTAATTAATCATTAATAGGAGCCACGCTCGGCTGGCAACCAAAGCAACCAAGAAGCAAAAGCCAAAGCCAAAGCAGATAAGCGCTGCCCCCAAACGTTGCAGCTGCAACTGTCCCCCAACAGAATGCCAAATTACATCGTTGTGCCTTTGATATGTCCGCTGGTCTCTCCGACTGCCCGTCTCCGTCTCCGTGTCCGTCTCCGTCTCCGACTGCAGCCTCGCAACTCCAACTCCAGCCGCAATTAGCGAGCGGCAACATTGCAACTGTTGCGCCGTTGCAAAATCCCCAAGCACGTTCCCAGCATTGCAACTGAGCCTATTTCTCGCGTTGAGTGTGTGCGTGTGTGTGTGTGTGTGTGTGTGTATCTGTTTGCACGACATGTGAAACCGCACAGCAAACTAAAAAATAAGAGCATTTTCTATACATCATAACAACGACTTCTCTATGCACTACAAGTGGGGAGAGATAGAGTCGAATTATATATAATTTATTAAGCTGAAATGTGTGCCTATTGTTTGGACTATGATAAAAAATGATAACGTAGTGGATACCCTATATACTTTGTGCTTTGTCGCAGCAGCTGTGCCTCTATTTGTAGCTGCAACTGAGGCCATCGCTTGTTGCCACCCTAAGTCAACAATTGACCCTCGGGTCGTGCCTCCAATTCCCAATGCTTCTCGCTTTCCACTGCCTTCCCTAGTTGTGTTTGCATGGCTTGCAACTCCCCAGCTGCCCCAGGAGCATGTTATATGTAGCCTCGGTTGGCTGTTGTTGCAAATACAATTTGTTGCACTCGGTCGAACACATTCCGGATTTCGCATAATTTTATTGGCTCGCATGCGTCGCGTTGACTTCGACATCGAGCAAACAGAATCAACAGTTACCCGACGGTCCCAACAGCCACAACCAGGCGACTCGACTCCCCAATGCATTTTTGTAGGCGCTGAGTGCTGGGCCATATGTCAGAGTCATAGACAGAAGCCGGAGTCGTAGTCAGCGCCAGACCCAGAGCCAGCGCCAGTGGCAGCTCCAGCACCATAGCGATCCCTTCACCGAGAGCACTCATGTTTTGCATACGCAATCGCGCACATAATCAGGCAGCGTCAGAGGCAGAGGCAGCGGCAGCGGCAGCGTCAGAGTCAAAGGCAGGAGAGCCGCGACCCCGGGGTCCCAATCGCGGCGACTCCCATGGTTGCATATGGCAAAAATGCTAATTAGGCGTAATTCGCATAAAATTCGCAAACATTTGCCCGTCATCCGCAGAGCGAGAACCATAGGAGGATTCAGCTGAAGGATTCAGCTTTTGGTTACAGTTTTTGCGGCAGTCGCCTCATTCAATTCTGGCAATGGGCTTTTGATTTACGAGCAATGCCGCCTATCAGCAGCACATCAACAGCAACCAATCGTCAGCTCATCCGTCATCGAAGACCACACCCGGAGTTGAAAGCTGACGTTACTCCCCCGACACCTTCCCTGAGTGCTGCTTCCAGACCCTACGGCCGGCAGCCTGATAAATTATTAAATGTGTAAGCTGACGTGATTCTGATACTTTAGCGGATTTGTTTTGCTTGCTGTGATTACATGTGGCACACACACACACACACACACATACACACACTCGCCCACACATAATCGGCTCGTCTGTGTTGACATGTGTATTTGTCCAGAAAATATGATGGCAAGGAATTTTAACAAGAATTGACTCAAAGATCCAAGAAGCAGCCTTGACCTTGCCTAAGAATGACTCACAACAAGATGAGCTAGAGGGAAAGGGAAAGGAAAGTTGCTGCAACTGAGCAACTTGTTATGTTAATTAAATACTTAGGATGATGATCAAACCAAGCCTCGCCAGCAACAGCAACAGCAACAGCAACAGCAAGAGCAACAGCGTCAGCTACAGAAGCATTACTCAATTGAATTCTGCATAGTTTTGCCAGCAGCTGCGACTAACGATGCATAGCAGACCAAGGAAATGGCAATGGAATGACAACATTCACTTTGCGCAAGTACTTAGCATGCCCAGGAGACAAGCGGTGGGTACAGTGACAGGGAAGGGGCATGGATCAGCAAGGGACGCGGATTGGTAGGGAATGTGGACTTGCAACTATTGTCAACAAGGCGTACTTTGTGCTTGGTCGTCCAGGCCGAAAATGCTGCCATTGTCATTTCCTGTGCGCTATTCTCTCGCTGAAAGGATTTCAATGTCACACCGCGACTGTTTGGATGTTTTGGCTCTTCGCGCTTCGCTCTTCGCTCTTCGCACCTCACTCCTCGCTTCTGGCTTCTGATTTCTAGGCTACTCGGCTGGCCGGTCCATTACATTAACCCACGGACGCATCAAGTTTTCGACGACCACAAAAACGTCACAATGAAAATTCATGAAAATTTCGCTAGCCGCATTTACTTTCTCTCTCTCTCTCTATCTATCTCTCAATTGCTATATCTGTCTTTATTCGTTGCTGCTTGGTCGTCGCTCTTAGCCACTTTTGTGGTCAATTAACGGGCCGCTATTTGCAGGCCTTGGAGTTTGCTTTTGTGTAATGAATTTAAATGACCCACTGTGCCGCCTGCCCTCTCAAGTGGCATAAAGTGTTTTTGGAACACCGATTGCCTGCCTCAAAAGGCGACACCTTAAGCTGAAGCGGATCCCCATTCTCCATTTCAATTTCCCAGCTCACACATTGTGACAACACCTGTCGCCGAAAAATTTTCAACAATTTAGCTAATGACTTTTGGAGGCGCAGCGGGAAGGTGTCTTCTTGTGGACCGAGGGGGAGGTGGGCAAAGGAGCTTCTAGACGTGGCTAGCCAAGTCAGCCGCTCTGTAAATACCAAATTAATTATATTTCATGCACTGAAATTAATCAAGTGTAGCGCCGTTCCGCCACCAAAACCAAAATCAACTATGTACACTTTCGACCTGAACTCTATTTAACCCCGAAACAAGCCAGAGAAACCTGTCTTACCCCGCCACCTGACAGAACAGCCCTCTCCCTTTCAGTACACCTAAAATCGTTGCCCAGCTTGGGCCCATTTCATTAATCACACTCAACACTTAGGAACGGGCTTGAGCAGAAGAACATGGATAGGGATTTAGGGGGGACACGTTGAGCTCACTTGTGGCCAATGTCAAATGGTTTTGGCCGCCGTCGCCGTTGCCGTTACCGCTGCTATTGCGCGCCCAAAACACTTCTACCTCAGATTATTTATTATTGTTTTAGTTTATAGTCGGGCAGGGGGAAGCGTTGAAGGTGGCAAGCAGTAGCAGCTGCATGCTGCACTCAGTCAAGGCGATTGACTTTTATTGGTGGCAAGACGTGCACTTAGCCAAGAAATTAGTGTATGTATATGTATAATTAGTATAAGTACGTATGTATATGTGTACGCAGTGTTGTTATTGTTTTCATTTCATTCAAAATTTTGCTAAGTGTCTGTAGCATACTTTTAGGCAGCAAAGGCAAAAGCTAAATAGCGGAGACAACAACCAACACCCTATAAACGAAACTTGGTAATTGTATGGCAAACGTTTAACGTTTATAGCATGTGCACCCGCTTAACCATAAACAAACAGCCGCCATAAGTATGTTACTAACTCTACAAAAGGAATTTTACAACTGTAGCAAAGTATGCCACAAAATTATTTATAAGACTAAAGTTCACACGGCTGACGCTGGAGGGCGCTTCACAATTTACCTTTTGGTGCTTTTATGGTAGGTGAAAGCATGAATAAAAGCACTGATTAATTCTGATTAATACTTTATTGCTGCGTAGCCAAACGTCTGTTCGCTTTAAGTTCTGAAGAAGAAGAAGGAAACTTCAATCGCGATAAGTTGGCTGCGATGCCTTCATATGTCATGGCTGTTAACTAACATCTCAAGTCCAGTGTTGTTAACAGCTTTTAATACTGAAATCTAGGTGACAAGCAAGGTTGCCACAGTACTCCCCCTCCTAGAGAAGCCGAAGATCTATAGGCGGGAACGTGCCTCATATGTTCGAATGTTCGAAGCTCTTGACGAATCCTCCTGGCTGTTGTTTACGTCATTATGCTCCAAGAACGCAGGCTTCAGTCTATCGACTGATATGGACACATCTCTGCCGTTCATTCGTATACGGAAAACACGATCTGAAGGCTTGTCGATTACTTGAAATGGTCCAGAGTATGGTGGTTCCAGTGGTTGTTTCACCGCATCCGTTCTAACAAACACATGTGAACAATCGTGGATGTGTTTGTGTAGGAATAGTTTTGGCTTATTGTGGTGTGCCGTTGGAGTCGGTTTCATTGTTTGCATATTGGCTCGAAATTCGCTCACAAATTCAGCGGGTCTTGGAGGCGAGTCTAAGTCCGTGAAATATTCATTTGGGAGATGAAGGGTACATCCGTAGAGCATCTCTGCAGCCGAAGCTTGTATATCTTCTTTGAAGCAAGTACGAAGACCAAGGAGCGCGGTAGGAAGCAGGTTTATCCAAGGTATGTCCGGTTCGCACATCAATGCAGCCTTCAAGGATCTATGCCAGCGCTCGATCATACCGTTTGATTGGGGATGGTATGGTGTTGTATGGATATGTTGGCTTCCGACGACATTTGTGAGTGATTTAAATAGTGCAGATTCAAATTGGGAGCCCTGGTCGGTAGTTATAATCCTGGGACAACCAAACCGAGCTATCCAACAAGTCCAAAAGGCCCTACAAACTGTTTCAGCCGACATATCCCGAAGAGGTACTGCTTCCGGCCAACGAGAGAATCGGTCAATCATAGTGAGGCAATATCTGTATCCGTCGACCAATGGCATGACCACGATGTCCAGATGCACATGCTCAAAACGATGATCCGGTACAGCAATCTTTTCCGCCACTGGTGAATTATGCTTATGTATTTTAGCTCTCTGGCAAGGTTGACAGTTTCTAGACCATGCCACTACATCTTTGCACATGGAAGGCCATACGTATTTTCGCCGAATTTGTTTGAGTGTGGCTCTGCCGCTGGGATGCGATAATCCATGAACTTGTGAAAATACGCTATGGCGCAATTTCCGTGGGATGTATGGCCGTGTGGAACCCGTTGAAACATCGCAATATACAAATGTTCCGTTGGTGAGCTCAACCGATTGCAGCTGCAGCGATGTTGTCCCATCTAAAAGTGCGGGTAGTTCAGAGTCTATGGCCTGGGCTTCCTCTATGCTTTTGGCATCGATGCAAGATGGCATTGATATTGCATTAAGCCTCGAGAGCGCATCTGCCACAACGTTGTCGTTTCCTTTCAGATGAATGATTTCTGTAGAAAACTGAGAGATGAAGTTAAGATGTCGCAGTTGACGAGGAGATGCTTTCTCTGGTCGCTGTGAAAATGCATATATAAGGGGTTTATGATCAGTTTTGATGACAAACGCTCTTGCATCCACCAGGTGCTTGAAATGTTTAATAGCCTCATAAATGGCTAGCAGTTCACGGTCATAGGTGCTGTAGTTGCGCTCGGTGGGGCTCAGTTTTTTTGAAAAGAAACCGAGAGGTTGCCAGCCATGCTGAGAATGCTGCTCCAGTACTGCTCCGATCGCTGTGTCAGACGCGTCACACACCAAGCTGAGATCTGCGTTAGGATTAGGATGAGCGAGCATTGTTGCGTTTGCAATACTTTTTTTGCACTCGAGGAATGTTTTGATTGCATCAGGAGTCCACTCAATCGGGCGCTTGTCGTTTTTCTTCATATTACGTGTAATGTCGTTTAGGGGAGCCTGTATTAGTGAAGCATGAGGGATGCACCGACGATAATAGTTTAAAATTCCTAGAAAACGACCCAACTCGCATATTGATTGAGGCTGAGGAAAATCAATTATAGCGCTTATTCGGTCTTCAGGCGGTTTTATTCCTTTGCTGTTGACAACATAACCAAGAAATTGGACTTCTGTCCGAGCAAAGCAACATTTTTCTTTGTTTATGACCAATCCGTGTTTTTGCAAGATGTCCAGAACATTCCGCAAATGAAGCTTATGTTGCTCCTCCGAGTCCGACATTATGAGTATGTCATCAACATAACAAAATACGTAATCTACTTCACGGAACATCTGGTTAATAAAACGTTGGAATGTTTGCGTCGCGTTCTTGAGACCAAATGGCATATACAGGAATTCGATCAGACCGAACGGAGTGCAGATTGCAGTTTTCTCAATGTCCTCATGTGCCATGGGAATTTGATAGTACGCCTTCTCCAAGTCCAGTGTTGAGAATATCTGCCTATTATGGAGTCGCTCAGCAAAATCCTGAATGTGTGGGATCGGGTAACGGTCTGGAACCGTGATCGCATTTAACTTTCGGTAGTCTCCGCAAGCGCGCCAGCTGCCATTCTTTTTAGCTACCATGTGCAGCGGACTGGCCCATGGGCTTTTAGAGTAGCGACAAATCCCTTTATTGATTAGCTCGTTGACTTGTGATTTTGCTGACGCAAGCTTTTCACCTGATAAACGTCTCGGTCGCTCAGCTACAGGTGCGCCGCGTGTTTCAATAAAGTGAAGCACGGAGTGAGCACCAGTGCGTCCAGGAGTCTTATGATTGTTGATGTCTTGTGCAATACTTTGCACAACAGCTGATGATGTGAACGCATTGCGCGCCGGAGATGTGGCGAGGTCCTGCGATGAGGTTGGGATGCCGAAATGCGGTGATTTAGAGGCATCGATCAGACGCTGCTGACTGACATCGACGAGAAGGTTGAATGTTGCTAGAAAATCTGCTCCAATAATTGGCGTTTGTACGTCCGCGACGACGAATGGCCAGGTAAATGAGCGATGCAAGCCCAAGTCGAGCTGTAGAGTATAATTTCCGTAGGTTTTAATTGTTGATTGGTTAGCGGCATACAGATAAAGTCTGCCATCGTTTCGTGCGTGTGGCGCTATAGTATGAGGTACCACAGATACCACTGATCCGGAATCAATAAGAAATTGCAGGTTTGACAACCGATCCTTGATGTTGAGACGTCGGTCCGGGCCAATTTGTGAAATATTACGGATTTGAGAGTTGCCGGTGATTGGTGCGCTGCCGTTTCCCAGCTGTGTCAACGGCAGCATTTTTAGTTTGACGCCTGCTGGTAACGCGGGCAATTGGGCTGACATTTGCGGGCCTGATCACCAAATTTGCTATGATAAAAGCATAGAGCGTTCTTCTGTGTACTAACATTATTTTTCTGCGACTGGCGAGATGATTTCGCCGGCTTTGGATGGCGGAACTCCTGTTGCAGCGTATCGACTCTTGTCGAAAGGGCGCGTAAAGCCGCTGTTAGATCATTCACGCTGCTCAGAGCATCTACGTGTTGCTGATGCTGCTGCACTGGCGCTGCTGACATTATAAAATTCGATGTGGGCTCGCTAGCTTCGAGCATTTTATCAGCAACCTCTGCTAATTTCTCGAGGCTGTCCTCTTCCCACACAGAAATGAGGGGGCGAATTGACTGTGGCAGCTCCGACAAAAATAGCGAGCGGATCACTGGCTCGCATCCTGTTGCTGGTGCTAGGCGCCTTATATTTGCCAGAATCTCAGATGGCTTTTTTCCAGTTGTTCCTCCGCCATGCAAAAGCCTTTTCAGCTTTGAGTCAGCTGATTCTGCAAACCTGTCCAGTAAGCGCTGTTTCAGAATATTGTACTTGTTGGTGATAGGTGGCTGTGCAATAAGATCCTCTATATGTGCATTGACATCTTCCTCCAGGTTAATACAAATTACGTCAAATTTGTGCTCGTCCGCAGTAACATTGTGATGATGAAATAGTCTTTCTATCTGAGCAAACCAAAGCTGAGGATTTGTTTTGTTGAACTTTGGGATGCGGAGTTGCGCGTACTGCGATGAAAATCCAGCTGGTTGGTGAGTTGACTGTAGTTGGTCAAGTTGCCGTTTCAGTTCTTGCAACTGATCTGCGAAATCTTGGTTGCTAGCCGGCATGTTTGTGGCGTCGAAGAATTGGTCTGATGTGCTAGCAGCTTGGAATCTCGCTGAACGTAAATTGTAGTTTTGATCTTCCATTCGGGGTCACCACTTTGGTGCTTTTATGGTAGGTGAAAGCATGAATAAAAGCACTGATTAATTCTGATTAATACTTTATTGCTGCGTAGCCAAACGTCTGTTCGCTTTAAGTTCTGAAGAAGAAGAAGGAAACTTCAATCGCGATAAGTTGGCTGCGATGCCTTCATATGTCATGGCTGTTAACTAACATCTCAAGTCCAGTGTTGTTAACAGCTTTTAATACTGAAATCTAGGTGACAAGCAAGGTTGCCACAACCTGTTGTTGCTTTATCGGTTTTACGTTTCAGTCGCGCGATCGGCCGCATACGAAACAGGTGTATGAGCAGAAGTGCATGCGAGACTCGCTTTGTGATAAGAAAAAACGATAATTTTTTTAGTAACAATTGATAAATTTGTGTAACAATTTGAAAAAGCCGAAACAAAGTGTACAAATTGAATGACATAAAAGTAATAAAAGAAATAATATAATTAAGCAATGTGTTAGCTATTTGCCACCTTATATACATTTACATATATATATATATAAATATATATGTGTGTTTAAGTGTGTGATAAGATACTGGAGTAACGCGTCGTTTGTGATAAGAGCTGGTTAAAAGGCAACGCATAAAACTTAGAAGCTTCGCATTAGTCACTGAGTAAAGTTGTAACTCACAACAATTATTTGTAATTCTAGGTAATTATAATGACATCAAATAGAGAGAGAGTACATGTATATTATGTAGTTAATTAAATAGGAGATATGCTCATATGAGCAGCTTCCGCTCTGACTGGCCGTTTAAAGAGCAAAATATGCCAGAGGAAAAAATTATATAAATTAGGTTACGGTTTTTAGCAGACTGAACTGATGATGTTGTTGCTGTTGTTGTTGTTGTTGTTGTCATACTATAACTCGCATATATAATATATATGTATGATTATATCCACAAAGCGTCAGTTGGGGCACTCAATCGGTTGTTGTGTTCGATGTGGCCAAAGCGCAAAGAAATACACATAAAACCAAGCATTTGCCTTGCGGAATCGAAGCGCAGCGGCAACAACAACTACAGCAACAATAATAATAATAACAACAACAACAACAACCACATCAAATTACTTACAAAATATTTCGAATTCAAATCGGAAATAATTACGTTTCTGTGTGTGCGCCTATGATTGACTCTGAGATAGGGAAACGGGATCCTAAAATATTTATATACAATTTGCTGAAAGCTGAAAACTTAAATACTTAAATATATGGCATATCAAGTTGAAAATTAGATAGAAATGACTACCTAATAGAAGTATTTATAGGCCTGTACCTAGGCCCGTAACTTGGCATGTTGACTGTTTGTGCCAGTTCGCAGTTAAGCAGCCGGTTTCATGTTGACTGAAACGCAAAAAGAAATTGCCTAAGAAATAGGTCGTAAATAGCGTTACACAATCTGGAGTAAAATCAGAGAAGTCTTCTATGGGTAATATGCCCCAGCAAAACGTAACTAAAACCAACAAAGCCGACCTGCAATTAGTCGCCACTTGCTGACCGGGTCGTTGGCCATTAAACAACGCGACTGCCCTTAGCCAAGCTTACGAATCTGACGTCATATTATGACGATCAGCATACAGCATTGAAATACGTTTGTTTCGTTACAGTTTTGATTTTAATTTGATATCTTTTTTTTGGTCATTAACTTGTACACATGCAACATCATGCATTGTTGTTGCTCCATTGCTCTTGTTATTGTTTGTTGATTGTTGTTGTTGATGTTGCCATTGCTGTGGCTACCTCCCGCTATCAGCAGCGCACCTTTCACAGCTCACATTCAGTGCGCGGAAGTATTAATAATGCATTTTTAATAAATAGCAACAACAACAAACACAGCAAACAAGAGTAAACCCAACAATGGATCTCATTCAAGTGCAGAGAAACAAAAACTACAAATATTCATACTTATTTGGTCGAAGTAGGAATACACTTATATTTAATAATAATTTAATAATAAATATAAATAATATTAATTTAATAATAAATATAAAATTAAATAATAATAGTATTAGCTTATATTAGTTAATTTCCTGTTAATTGAGCATTTATAATAATTTCAAGTCACAAAATTGACAGCGCTTGCTCAGCAAGTTGGCATCGCTTATTATATACAACCATACTACAGTGTAGATCGCATAGCTGTAGTTGAAACAACAAGTAGTAAATGTTAATTCTAACAGGAATACGAGTCTTTTGAATATCACAACAAACATGTTTCAGCTCTTCTGAGCTCGTGTCAAATGACCAAGCACATGAGAAACTTAAAATGCCCATAAAGTGAGTGTATATCCCATTGTTGTTGTGGCTCTTCTTGTTGTTGTCGCAGTTCAGAGCGCGGCTCTTCAATTGTCGCATTTGTCAAGCACAGCACAGCGAAAGAGAGAAAAGCTGTGTGAGAAACACAAAGAGAGCAAGATAGGCAGTGGGAAAGAATGAGACAGACTATGATTATATTATATGAGGAGAACAAGAGACACAGCGCAGAGACAATGCGCAATGGGCTCGGCCAGTTCAACCTCCAGCTACACCTCCACCGCCACACACACACACACACACACACAGACACACACACACACACGTACAACAACTTTGACATTGTCGCTACCTGGTGGGTGATGTTTGTCGCGTTCAGTTGCCGGCGACAAGAGGAACACAGAACAGAGAGTGCGATTAGAGAATTGATAAAAAAATAAATTAAAAGCAAAATAAACAAAGCTCGCAAAGCATGTAGAAAGCCCAAAGACAACTGGGCGATTGAAGTGAATATGGTAAACAGCCAACGGGGAAGCAGCAATAGAGGAGGCTAATCAAAGTATTAAATCGAATACTAACAATCTATTTCAATTGCAGTTGAAATTGCGGCGAAGTCGAAGTGCAACCTAAAGTATCAACATGGCCTCTAGCAACAGCAACAGCGCCGCCAGCACCACCAGCACCACTAAGCCCACCAACAGCAATACCAATAGCAATACCAACAGTGATTTGGACAGTCAAGTGAATGTGGAGGATTTGCCCATAACATTCAAGGTTAGACTGATAGACTGAACCGCAAACAGACCGCATCATTTCACACCAAATATCCATGGCAAATTGTATATTTAAATTGCTGCGAATGTGCTTCAGTGCGTTTAGCTGTGCAACCCTGCCATACGGCCGCCCCTCACCTTGCCCCCTATCAAAACATAGACAGACACGCACTCGTCTCGCTTCGCTGCTTGAAGAGTTTAAAGTCGCATGAGCATTACGGCTGTTGCTGACATCCGGTTCGCATCGGATGCAAATGAAGCCGCTGTCCAGAGTCGTTGACTAACGGGCTGTAGGGCTTGTGATATGCGGCATGCGGCAGTCCGGAAGTAGCTTCCCAAACAAATAGTAATCCGTTAACTTTTCGCCAATTGCAGGTCAAATACATTGGTTCGGAGGCATCGCGAGGCCTTTGGGGCATCAAATACACACGGCGCCCAGTTGACATTATGGTGGGTGTAGCCAAGAATCTGCCGCCCAACAAAGTGCTGCCCAATTGCGATTTGAAGGTGTCCACATCAGGAGTTCAGCTCGAGATCATCTCGCCTAAGGCGAGCATCAACAACTGGAGTTATCCCATTGATACGATCTCTTATGGCGTACAGGATTTAGTCTACACACGTGTCTTTGCCATGATCGTGGTGAAGGATGAGTCTAGTCCGCATCCTTTTGAGGTGCATGCCTTTGTCTGTGACAGTCGCGCCATGGCACGCAAACTAACCTTTGCCCTGTCCGCCGCGTTCCAGGACTATTCCAGAGTCGTAAAGGAAGCTGCTGGAGAAGATCAGGTTGATGACAATAGAAGCGCGCCAAACGATATTATTACACCAACGCGGCAGAAGTTCGCCATCGATCTGCGCACGCCGGAAGAGATCCAGGCCGGCGAACTGGAGCAGGAAACGGAGGCGTAGGACAGTCCCTCTGCCCCCTTTCCATTAATGAATATGTATTTGTATATGTGCGTGTGTGTGTGTGTGTCCAATCTTTGTATTATCTTTCGGATACGGTAGTCGTGTCAATTGTGATTGTCATAGTTACTTAATGTACAGTACAGTAGTTGCAGTTGCCGTCGTTATTGTAGTTCTGTCTTTATCTCTATCTCTCACCTGGTAGTAGCCTCATACAGCTAATTACCCAAAGCCTAAGCATAAAGCAATTTTAAACAATTATTAATCCTTTGCGTACAAATAAAATGAATTTAAATTAACTGATCTTCATATTTAGCAGTACTTATCTTTAGAGGATGATTTCTTTAGGTTTTCAGCTGTTGTTAAGCTTCTCTTTACTGAACTGACTTCATCTCTTCATCACTTCAACTCTTCATCACTTGCATAGATAAACCTATGCAACCTATTTAGTTTCTTAATTAATCAATTATTTAGCTGATCCTAATCTAATCATTTCTCTAGCTAACATCTTGCTGATGGTCCTTCCTTTTGAAATCCATTTCTCAGCCAGTTTTTCTAATTTTTCAATTTAATCTTTAGCTGCTTCTTGCATTAACTTATAAATTCGATACTCAATAACTTCTTTAGCCGCTCTTTCTATCTATCAATGGATGATTTCTTCAGTGTAGTTAATTGTCTTTAGTTTACGTCGCTTTTTAGTTGGCCATCTCTACCGTTCAAAGGCTGAATGCAATTGGGCAAACTCAAACACTCAAACCTAAGCACGATGGAGATGGCTAACCTGGGTGATACCTGGGTGATACCTTAAAATGTTACAACTTTATACCTATTGATTGTTTTTTTTAGGTTTTTATTTAAAGTTTTTTTCATTTTTTATGTTTTATTTGTTTCTTTGTTTGTTTAACTCAAAAGGATACAACAATGCTATACTTAAATTTCAACTCTCGTGTGCGCTTTTGTAAGGAAGTGCAGAAATGGCCATAAAACTACAAAATCAAAAAATAGTCATAAATGTTGCCTAGGTGCAAATGAGTGGGACAGCGTCGGGTTGCCAGGACTCGGAGGGTATGCATGGGACTCCGGCTGGACTTCGGCTTAATGTTTGCTTTGTTGAGGGCGGGTGTTTGATTTGAGAAGGATTCACAAAGGCTTCTCATCTCAGGACACTCCTCTAACTGGCATCAGCGCGAAAGAGAAAACGACGTTTGCGTGCATCCATTCTCGATCGGGATTTGGCTTCACGTACCTCCGTCATGGACGGGATCGCCTCCTCCTCTGGTTTCGCCTCAGCTTCCACTTTGCTGGCAGTTACTGGCGAGGTCTGCACCTTGGACATGGTGGGTTCGGCAATTGAAACGCGCTTGTAAATGGGCAGTATAACTTCCTCCTGTTCGGGCTCCAGGTCTGTCACAGTGACCGAGGCTGGTGCTGATGCTTGCTCCGGCTGTGCCACTGAGGAGATCTCTGAGGCGGGAACTGAATCAGACTCTGACTGAACAACTTGTGCAGACTCAGGTACAGCTTCTGGCTGTTGCTCCGTCTCTACCATGACGGTATCCTTGCTGGGTATCAGCACCATTGGAGCTGCAGCGCCTGGTGTGAGTATCAGCTCCATTGGCGTGAGCTGTTCATTCTTGGGATTTTGATCCAGACGCTCCTTGACGAGCTCCACAATGTCATCAATGCTAATGGGTGGCATATAAGCAGCTTTGACCAAGCTGGACTCCTCAACATTGTTAGTTTCATCGGGCTTGATTTCCAACTCAGCTGCCGTCTCTTTGATGGCTTCTTGGTCTGACACTGCCGCCGACTCTGGTACTGTTTCTGGTTCGGGCTCGTTAACCACCTCCACAGGTATCTGATAGTCAGCAGGTAAGTGATTTAGCTGCATGATGTTGATAATGGGAGAGTCCTGTTTAAGCTTCTTCTGTGCCTGTGCCTCTGGTTCACTCTCCAGCAACTGCTCCTCAACGGAAGCATTCTTATCGATTATTTCGGGCTCTGGCAGCTTGGCTTCCTCAATAGAAACATTATCCGTCTCCTGTTGCTTATCAGTTAATGGCAGTTTGTCTTCGCTTTCTTGTGTTTGTGGCTGCTGCTCAATGGTCTCAGCCATGTCCATGGCGACATTGGTCAACTCAGTCTCAGTTTTCTCCTCATGTTTGCGTAGTGTGTTTAGAAAGTCGGTGATTAGCTGCTCCGCTTCTGCAGCAATGGCTGGATCGACGGGCTTAAAGCCACCAATGGAATCCTTACTCTCATTATTGTTGCCGCTGTTGGCCAGCGTCTCCTCCACTGGAGGACTAGGTTCTGCCATTTCTGATGTGGCAGGTAGGCTGACAGGTGCATCTGCCGGATTTGTCACCTCCATGGCTTCGGGACCACTTAAGCCATCCTCACTGGAGCTACTGTGCTCGACAATAGATGGCTCAGCGTGAGCTGGTTCATTTTGCTCCTCGTTAACAGCGTGATTGCTCTCTGGCTGATCCGTGTCCTGCAGCACATGCTGCTCCTCTGGTTGCTTCTCTGACTGTTGACCCTCTTGTGGCTTTTGCTCCAAGATCTCCTCGATAACATCGGGAATTTCCTTTATAGTTTCAATTGGTTTCACTTCGTCTTCATGAACTTTAGGTGGTGCAACTTCCTCAGCAGCATCTTCTGTCTTAGTTGTCTCTGACTGCAGAACGATCTCAGGTTGTGGTTCTGGTTCAGGCTGTGCTGTGACCAGCACAGGCTCGGAAGCCTCTGCCTCTGGCTCTGGTCCCTCTTTAATATCTACAGAAGCTTCATCTACAAACATTGTCTGCAATTTCAGTGTAGGCTGTGGTTCACTCAGCTCCGCTTGGACTTGAATAGCCTCAGTAACCGCGGGTTCACTTTCCTGCACAGGCTTGGAGCTGCTGGACGAGCTGTGCTTATTGAAGATTGCTGGACGTTTACGAATGGAATTGAAGATCTCAGTGCGAATGGGCGTGGCAGTTGCGGACACAGCAGGCTTCTTGGCTTGTGGCTTTTCCTTATTTGGTCTAACAACAACTACAGAAGCTGCAGTGGTGGGAACTGGCACTTTCCTTTGTGGTTTGTTGTATGTGACGGAGGGTTTGCGACGATTTGGCTTTGGTTTGGGCTTTTGCACCTTGACAGGCTTCACTGGCTCCATGACGGGTTCAGGAACATCCACTGCAGGGGGGCTCAGGTGCTGCAGGCATCTCACTCTCTTCGGGCTGTGGCTTCTGCTGTTCAACCTGCTCGCTCTCGGCGACTGCAGGCTGCTTCTCCTCCTCCGCGGGCAGACCGAAGTTGCCATTAAGTTCGTAGTATCTGTAGCTGTCCTCACAATCGATGGTCATGTCCTCCCGACGCATGCAGGTGAACGATTCCTGCGGCAAGATAATCAGTTAATTCATAACAGATAATTACATTGAGTTAAACTCACCTGGCTAAAGATGGTCTCCTCGGGGCAGATAAAGCTCCAGCGGAAAGTGTTCTCCTTGCCATCCGCATAGGTAACTGGCAGACACACATGGAAGATTTGGCAATCATTCTCCACATCTGCATAATAGCCATAAGATTTGTTGGCACACGAAAAGCTATCCGTAATGTCTGCCCTGATGGAGGTGGCATTGCTTGGCAGCGTCAATGTGCCCACTAGGGGAGCTGCTTCCGCTTCCGCTGCGTTGCCACCTGCCTGCATTTGTGGCTCCGCCTCGGATTCCTGTGTCATTACACTATCCTCGCGTGCCTTTATGGGCATATTCTTTCTCTGCAAAGGTAAAGGTGATGGGGTAGGGAATATATTAAAGTATTATGATTAGCCAGCGGCCATTCAGCTAACGCTGTACGTGCGACGCATGCGCAAAACGAATTGAATCAAAGCACGTGACGTGATTGCCGTGGCTTTAAAGTGTCTTTAAAGCAGCTCTATACTTGTACTTAAGGGGCAACCGAAAAAATTTCACTTGTGTTCTAGTTTTTGGCGTTAAGTGAAAACTGAATTACCCAACGTTCCCCACCTATTGTTGATTTTTTCTGTGCACTACGCACCTGGCACCTGGTTAACCTTTTTGGTCAACGTTGCAATTGAATTTGACTTTCGAATGGTTCACTTGAATGTTATCACATCACATTTTTAGCCATATCAATATGTTATTTGATATGTTTATTTGAGCTATGCATTTCAATTAGTTAGCAATTTGTCGGTTGGCTTTCAGTCACGCAGGGATATCTTAACTGAAGTTGGTGCAAGTGAACCGCGCAAACATCTAGAAGTTTTCGGATATTTGAGTGGATTCATATTTTATAAAACTTTGTTATATTTATCATTATTAACTTTTGTCTAACTTTCTACTTCTAAATATTCTCGATTTTTTCTAATACTAAATTAATCCAATTTTATATTCACTTCCTAATTTCGCGCCCTTTTTTTGTATTCTTCTTGGTTTCTATAATTTTGAAAAATTTGTCAACTATTTGTCATCTAATTACAACGTTGATAATTCTGCCATAAATTAGCATATAATTTTGATATCTTAAGGTGCTTCATTCCTTTTGGCATTCGCTTGCCAAGAGCGTTGCCATATTGGAGCCAGAGAGTTCGGCCTGCTCCCATCCAAACCCGGCAAAATAGTTTGTTAGCCATAAAGAGAAGAAGGGAACCTGCAGCTGTCTAAAAATATCTTGGCTTGACTCTTCTGCTGCAGTTAGCCGTTAAAAGGCTAAACGTTTGGCATACCAACTAAGCAAACTGAGCTAAGGCAGACACTTATGCAAATGCCTCAAGAAGTAGAAGGTGACACAGACGACGACACTTTGGGCTATATATATGACTAACTGAATGGGGGTGTCATTAAAATTTCAGACTATGCCTCCACAAGGCAAACATTTCATTAACAGTTTTCCGTTGACCGTTTCGATATCCGTTAGCAAAACGGAAGTCGTCTGCAATTGCAACCCAATCGAATCGAAGGGAATAGAATCAATATCCATAACGCACCTGTTGGCCAACTGGTCCCGCGTTGCAGCAGACGCTCAAGAAGATCAATATACAGATGAACTTCCACATGATGATGCTAGACTTGCACAGATTGTTCAATTATATATATATAAATATCTATATATATGGTTATCACTAATATATCACGAGAACTTTTCTCTATTACTTCTTCACACTTTAACTTAATCTCTAATGCACAGAGTAATCCTTTGGGCCAGTTTATGTATTTGATGTATGTATTTTTAAGTGAGCGTGTGTGTGTTAATCCAATTGATATCCAAGCGTATATATATTTCTCGATCTCAAGATCTGTCTATAGTCACCAAAGCTTGCACTCGCAACACCTGTGAGGCACCGTTGGCTTCCAAATACGAACTGCGACCGACGAGCCAAGGCGACTCCCAATTTATATATTCTTCACTTTGATTTATTAAGAATGCAAAAGGTAGAGAAAATCCAACAAACGACACCACACTCCACACACGCTCACATACATATACACACACATAGACAATCATTGTCACTTACAGGTGCGTGCGGCAAAGAAATGTAGGCGACAACAACTACAACAACCACAACAACGATCGCACTCACAATCACAATTACAATGGTAAATGCTCACATTGTTGTTGCTGCCGCTTCGGCTTCGGCTTCGGCTTCTGCTGTGCAAACGTGACGTGGAACCGAGTGGAACTCAGTGGATCGCATTTGGTGACACACAAGCGAGTAAACTGAGCGCCAAATTAAAGCAGTGCACAAGCAGTTCAGATTATCCTCTGGGCTGATAAGTGTATTGAAATTAATTAATAAATGCTAAATAAAAATTGCATAAAATGTATTAGAACTACTTATTTCAAAATAAATATATAATTACACATAAATATATAAATAATTTAATTTCAATAATAATAATCTTCTACATGAACTCCATCTCCGTCAGACTACTCTACTCCATCCCTTGCAAATTCAAGGAGTGTTCTGACACAGCTGCCGCCTGTTTATTATGCCCGACATCTTCTTAAATCTTCTTCGCCCGACAACAAGATGAACCCCAATAGATAGATGCCACTTTGTGTCGCCGCTATTTGTGCTTGCTGTACGGCTAGAGGTATTACTAGCGCCAGGCAGCTATTAAAAAAGTCTCTTAAAAAGCTCTAAAAGTAATTAATAAGAAATATAAATTGATTACCAACTCGTATACCTTAATGGCAACTCGCTATTTCCTATGCCATTGGCCATTGGCCTCTGTTAGCTTTCGCTTTTTGCTGTGTGCGCACTGTACGTGATTTTGATAGAACAGAGAAAAGGGACGGCAGAGGGACAGTCCAAAGAGCCACACAATATTAAATAAACTCGTTAAATTAGAAATTCATAATTGACGCGTAATACCCAGTACGTGTAGCCGAAGGCACAACTCAACCTATGCGAAATGGTAGCAAACCATTCTATATTATTAATGCGCCTTAATAAGCGTCGCTTGTTTTGGTCTCTATGTGAAAGCCACAACATGATGATATTTCGTTTGTTGCATAATCCTTTACCTCTTCGCCCCTCTTCTCACTTACTGTTTATGAACCAATGAACCTTAACGAAGCTTTTTTTATTTTTGGGCAGCCTCAGATGTGTTTGGTAGTTCTCTAAGTTCTGATAAAGCCCCACTTGGTATACATAAAATTGCAATCTCACGTCTGAGGCAATCTTTCGAGTGTAATCTCTAGGAAAGAGTACGAGAAGCAATGAGCGGACATGTTTATGGATAAATCATTTTCTTAGTAATCTGTGCATATAAGTGAAAAGTTACCTTGAAGTATCCAATAGTCAAATGCTACTTATATTGAAGTTGAGCTCATTATATAAATAATTAATAAATGATATAAATAGATCTCTAAATAAATGCAGATCAGATACGATGGAAATATCTTAAACCATACCCATAAACCCATACAATTTAGTCAGACAATAACCGTCTTAAAACTAAACCTGCACCTTTCTTATAAAGTCATAGTCTTTTAGTTAATTCCAAAAATGGTATATGGGCAGCTAAATTGCTGTTAAGTAGTTGGAAAGCCTTTCAGTTTGTACATTTAAATGCCTACATGCATTTTTTGCGCACTTAGCAACAAAGTAAGTTACACTGCCCGTTTGGCTGAGACACAGAAAGAACACAGAACAGACAGGCAGACAGACGGACCGAGTGTAAAACGTGCAAAGATAAAGCGATTGACAAGAGGGTGACGTGTTAAGAAGAAATCCTATATGAAGTGCTGTGAGTTTGGCTGAAGTTGGCAAACGCATGACTGGAATTATGATAATGAAATTATGAATAGAATGGAAGAAGCAGACTACAGAGGAGGGGCTGCAGTTGGTTAGCTCCTTGTTGTGCATGACATGGTCATTATTAAAAATCCGTAGAAATTTGCAGACTTAATTTCAGACTTTGACTTTTTCTTTTCTTTTTCATGTTTATTATAATTTTTTGTTTTTTTTTTTTTTTTTTAATTTCGTTTGGATTTTCTTATTGTATTTTAATGCAATGGGAAACACGTGTGACTTTCTAAAATGCAAATCAAAGTGCAATGGAAATATCATGAGCACTTTTCAAATTTTAAAATGTCCCATTCGCTGGACACGTGGGCGTAGATCAGCCCCATGCGAGACCACGGAGAATGCGTCGTGCAGTGCGTATACGTGATGCAGTGCCACTTTCTAGTGCAGCACTTAAATTAATTAAATGTAGATATCATTGTCAAATGGCTCTACTTGATGGCACCACTGACAGCCGCACGTCGCCGCCTGTCGTATAATGGAGCAAAGCAGAACAAACGCGCTTAGAAATGAATACTTTATCATCGTCTACTTTTTGCACACTCTTGACCTGCGTACGTGGCGTGAGGCAAACACTTCCTTTGGGTTCTGCTTGAATACCATTTTATTTATAATTTTTTGGCAACCACGCACGTTGCCCCACTGAGTTGCTGGATTAACCGTTACTTCACCGACATCCACGAGGAGATTCGCCAAACAAATTGTGCACAAAGAATTTCAATTGACTTTTTTTTGGCCAAGCAGGGGAGGCGAGAACTTATTCGATTCGGTTCGAGAACATATTGAAGATTGTATCTGCATGATATATGACCAGTGGCCACACCCACCCGTGTCAGTGACAACAGTAATGTCGCCAGTGCTATCACCGCCCACCGTTGAGTTTAGAAAGTAATGGAATGTAAAACTAAACTATTTCTCCCTCCGATGATCATCAATTACTTATGTGGCACACGTTTGCAGACACCTCCGAATGCGAGGCTCCCACGCAGCTGAGCTGCCCCAGCTCACCAACTCCCCAGCTCGGGGGCAATCGAATTTTTATGGCCAATTTCATTGATTTTAATTTTGCTAATGATAAGCATTTCTTTGCACGAACCTCAAAAACAGAAACAGAAACAGAAACAGTTCCACAGCACCAACATAGCATTGATTGCTGCCCCATGATAAGACGCATGTTGCGGCATGTCAATTCGCTTTTCTTTCATTTGCCCCCGCTTGTTGCATGTTAATGGGCCAAGTAGCTCGAGCTTTTCTTTCAATTAGTGCACTCAACCGATGTCCGATGTTCGATGTCCATGTGCTTTAAACAAGGTCAATATCAATATAAGTGGCAACAAAACGTGTCAGAATGCATGTGATGTGTCGTGTCGTGTCGGGCCAAACTGGACCTTTGTTCACTTTCTTTTTGTCAGAGTCTGTCCCAGGGGGTCGACATCAATCAACTTAAAGTTCCCGTACATCCGTACATCACAATTATAATCAATCAATTGGTGTCGACAATTTATTGGCCATAAATTGGCTATACTACAACTTGTTTTGACGTTTGTCAAACACAATACTTAATTGCTTATTACAATTATTGGCAAACATTTGGCCAGCCTCCCCCCGAAAAATGCTCACGTTCAACATTCGCATCACGCGTTGTGCATGCGCAATTTTTGCCGAGACAATGAGAAGCGAGACACAATGAAAAGGCAGAGCTACGACGAGACACGGTGGGACTCTGAAGACACCCATCCGCGATTTGTCTAGCGTCCCATAAATCTGGGAGCACGTCGCACCTATTTGGTATTACGGAGCAGTCCCATAGTCCAGAATTGGGCCACAAATTAGAAACAAACGCACGGCTGCACAGGTGAAATTTCGAAATTCCACAAAGAATTGACCGCATTCTGGAATTATTCGCTCTGCCCTCGTTTTATTTTGCAAGTTATTATTGGATACTTTAGCCAGATACCAGAGGAAGAAGAATACAAAGAATACAAAAATCGCAGAACTAGAATTGCTTTTGACAATCGGAATTATTTCAATAAAATTATTTTAAATAAATACAATTGTTCCCATTAATAAGCAATTAACAATTGATTACAGTTCTTGAAGCATTTAATATGGATCAGAATATGTAACATACAAGTACAATAAATAATTTCAATAAATAACTTAATGCTAAGCTATATATGTTTCATTTTGCTTGGAATATAACTTTGGAGTTAACATTTTCCAAATGTTGAACTTAGGTTAGACTTTATATAATATGAAATGTGAAGCATTATACTAAATTTGAATAAATTTCTACTAAGGCGGGGTTACAGCTAAAATTTGTTTTACTGGCATTTGTGCTAAAATTAATTTCGATTAACTAGGACTATATGGGGATTATTTAATAATCAGCGTCGTAATACAATTAAATAGTAAGTCAAATAAATACGATATAAATTACGATATTAAGTAGATTTATGTGCAGTTTTGCTCCATGGGGCACAGTTACTGCCACTGGTATTGATTGCGATAGGCCAAGTAATGAGCATCTTGGGGCTGTTGTTGCTGTTGCGGCCTCAGCTGATAGCTGTCCGTAGAAGCGTCTGTATCCTCGATAGAGGGATCTGTTTGCAGTGAACGCTTCCAGTAGCTACCCTGTTCCTGTCCCCAATCCTCGCCATGGTCTTCATAATGGTGCTGATGATGAGCATGTTCGACATAGACAACCTAGTTAGAAATGATTCAAATAGGGCGTGAAGTGAGAAACACCACAGGAAATACCAAAGAGCCCAGAGTGTAAGAGCTGTGTGGGTGAACATGGATATGATGGGAATTGGGCTGTATGAGTTGTAATATATGAGTAAACGAGTGATGGAGTGAGAGATTGACAATGAGTTGCCTTTCATATCTCAATTGCAGGTTCAAGTTGCGAGGGAATAGGCTTGTCTGACCTGAGACGGAAGGCGTTACTATGAGACACGCCCATACTTACACATTGTGGGGAACATTTTGGATACGCTACGTTTGTATTTTGTCTGATTTTAGTCTATTGGGGTTTCTTTTCATTTATTTTGGAATTTGTTTTCTGTTAATTGTTGTAGCTGTCCAAAATTTTACCATATCTGAAACCAAAGAGGTCTTAATATGTTAGCATACGGAACATTTTGAGGTCTGTAATTTGTGGAACTGTTGTGGAGAAAATGTAAACGGAAACCGCAGCTGGGAGTGAAACAATTAGAGCTTCTGGAACTGTATATATAAAATAATGTACATAAAAATAACTTGGAGAGAGTTTTAGAGTAGGGAGAGAATAAAGAGAGAGCGAGAGTAAGGTGACAAAGTGAACCTTGCCAATAACTTTTGCTGTACTTTAGATTAGTAACAAATTTCATATAACTGAAAAAAGGGTGCAGAAGATTCATTTATAACAAGAAACATTGGTCTCATTACCGGAACAAGTTGTTCGTGTGTGTTCCAGAACAAAAATAACAAATAACACATTAGCTTTAACATGAGCTAAGACGCACATTGGGTGCCTCTCAACTTACCTTGGCCGGGGTACCGCCCCGCTTCACATCAATCCAGAAACGCGCGATGTTAATAAGCAGTCCAATCAGAGCTATGGCAAAGAACTTTATTTGCAAATGAGCGCCCAGTATTTTCAGCAGCAACTCAATCTTGGCCTTTAACAGAGTTCCAATCAACGCAAGCTTGGCGATTGCCTTCTTCTTCTTCTTCTTCTTACCGCGGGTAACTGTGAATCAAATTGGCTTCATTAGATTATGCAAATCACTCAATTACACTTACTAACTAAGCAAACATAAGGTATAAAAATATAAAAAATAAATTCTTTCAACGATATTTATCGCTTGGGAGGGTGGTGTTTGTTAGTATGAACTGCAGTGCGCGTAAGTGCGTTAACGGTAACGTAAAGATAACGATAACACAACAAGCAGGCAATTTGTATATACAATAATCACTTAAAAATACGGTCAAATAACTTATGAGAAACTGTAAATCATCAACCTACACACTGTATAGATCATAATTTTAATATAAATATAATTTAATATCGCATAAATTATTTGATCGTTTAATATTGCTTACAAATAACGATTTGAATTTTTGAACTGCATGCTAACTGCTTAGACACGCACACATACCGACACCAATGTAAACTGCTTGCACAAGCAGTGCAAATGTGTACACGCTAAGCAGCTGACTGCTACGACATGCACAAGTTACATATAAACAAAACGAGTTTAAAGACCTTTCATTAAATAACCGAATGGTGTTATACCCTTGCAGAGCTTATAACAGTATTATTGGGAAGTGTAAGAGCGATTTATCAAATTAAGTATACGTTCTGTATACCATTGTTAAGCAATGTGCTTCTGTAGTTATATAACATTAGGACTGTCAGTTATTTTTTTTTTTTTTTTGATAAGTCTGCAAGGACACTAGATCTTCGGCATGCCGAAGTACTTCGATTATTTTTAATCTAATTTATACAATCTAATACTATGGATAGACAGGCACTAATTTGTGCTTAGGAAACGGTGCGCTAAAGTCATAAAAAACCACACGCAGCAAACAACACACACCTCCGTTACTTCTACCATAATTTGTTGGGATCTTATGCTTTCGCTTTCCTCCTCCAACTCCGCTGCTAACCAGTTCGTCTAGTAGTTCGAGGCCCAGTAGATCGCTTGACTCGTGATCCTGTACCAGGACCGGCGAATGTTGACCCTTCTTCTTGCGTCTGCCGCGCTTCTGTTTCCTCTTGAATGGCTTACCGCCTCCATGTCCCCCCGCCATGTCCTCCGCCATGTCCACCGCCATGGCTTACAATTGATGAACCACTCTCGTGTCCCGCATCTACTTCATGATGCTCAGGCGCTGCCTGCACTACCACCAATGTAGCTGGCTGCTGTTGATCTCCCTTCTTCTTTCGTTTCTTCTTGTTCTTTTTGCGCTTGCCACCGCCGCCGGGTTTCTTGACGACTCCCGCCGCGTCCTCCTCACCCTCCTCCAGTTCTATAAACTCCACGGCACCTGATGTATTTTCAGTATCAGTACTAAAAACAGAGCTCTTCATATCATCGTCTGTAGCTTCAACATTCGTCGCAGCTACAATTGGAACACTTTCATTTTCGGGCTCATCGTCCGTTTCATCCTCCTCAGCATCGCTTGTTTCCTGGTCTCCACTAGCTGAAGCATCTGTCTCCTCCTCTTCCTCCTCTTCGCCGGTATCCACACTATCATCAGTATCCGTTTCTCCCTCCGCATCCGTCTCGTCATCATCTTCGGCATTTTCACTATCATCGGACGCTGCTTTCGGTGCCTGCAGATATTCATATTCGCGGCCAAGGAAACTGAGCAATACAAGAATAAACGAAAAAAAAAAAAAGAAACAGAAACAGAAATGGAAAGAGATGAGAAACCTGATCTGACTGCTAAAGACACACGAAATGTTGGCCAGTTACCCGTCCATCGTCTCGGCCAGATACTCCTTCATGTATTTCGTGCCAATCTCGATTTTCTTCAGCAATGTCGATGGCTTCTCACCAATAGGCAACTCCGAAGCGCTGTAACCGCGTCTCTCGATCGTCGCGTTCAGCTGTCGATCCGCTTCGACTGGGCCGAAAAAAAATAAGAAATACATTAATAATTTGAGTGGTTTTTTTTAATTACCAAATGTGACTAATGACTAATGAAAATGAAAGCACTTTAACGTATGAAAGCCATTGCAATTATATGTATTTTAAATTGAATTGTTTCCAGATAAGTCCCTTAAATCACAAAGTTGTACTCTATGTCTGATATGCATATGTTTAAATATGTTCATTTAATTGTATCACTCGCGTGTGCACTTTGTAAGTATTTATGTTATTTGCAAGTTTCACTGACTTTGATTTTCACCTGGGTGCATAAATCACAGGTAAGTGAGAGAGAGAGTGAGAGCGAGGGGGTGACTGCAAAAAGCTTTTGTTTTGTTAATTACGCGTTGACAGACTGTTGCTCGCTAAGACCCAATTAACACCTCTTTCACTTGTCCACGAGTTGTGTCTAACTTATAACACCGATTCCCAATACACTCACCTTTCAACTTCTGCCATTGCACCGAGAGTTCAGCATCCCAAACATCCAAAATTCTCGCTGATCGCTGTCGGGCACAAGTCCAAGGCTCAGCACGTATGGGACACAGCGCCAGATCCAAATATGGTGAAATTTCTGCAATGCAAAAGTTAAAATAGATTGAATGTTGGTGCAACCAAATGACTGATGTTGCCACATTAGAGCAACGATTGGTTTACGCACAGAGGAATTTGGTCTGATTTTTGGTTTAGTATGTGGCAGCCGCAACTTTTCCAACTGTAAATATTTGAGTGAAAGTGCGCACACTCAACTGAGCTGACCACTGGACATTACAACAACAAACAACAACAAACAACAACGAGCAACAACAAACAGCAACACTGATAACACCTTGTGTGGCAGCTGTATCTGGCATTGGCGATCATCTAAAGCTGCCACTTGCGGCATTGTCAGCACACGCCATGTTCAAGACACGGTTATTGCTTGCGGTTTCTAATGACCAGCCACAACCACTCTATAGTGGTGCAAGTGGTGTCATTTGGCAATCAAGTGAAAATGCGCAAAGACTAACAATTAATCAGACTCACATCAATTGCTTTAACTTTATTAAGATTCAATTATTTAAGGCGACAAGTAGCCGAGGGGCATCATTTGCAGCACTTTGTGGCAGGCAGCCAATTTTCAGTTGAAAATTGAGCAATTATCTTTATTAACTGACGCTTGGCTACCTTTTAATTGCCACAGATATGTGTTTCAGCTGCAACTTCTCAGTGTGTGTCGTGTGTTGTGGAAATTGTACTTTCAATAAGGTGCATGTACTTTGACCCAAACGGCAGCTAATAGTGTCATTCTGTACAACATTCAATACCAAGTGAAAGCTGTTGCATGCATCGTGCAACTAGGATGCGACATACGGCATTTGGGCCTGTGAAAAATTGATGTTGTTGTTACTGCTGCTGCTGCTGCTGCTGCTGCTGCTGCTGCTGCTGCTGCTGCTGCTGCTGCTTCCACTGTTGTCGTGGTGACATTTAACAGATAAAAATCCTTGTCTTCAAGCCCACGCCGTCTTGCAACCTTGTGGCAAGCAGCGTCAGCATATTTGGCATTTGTTTTTGGTCTTTGTTTTCGTAGTCGAACTGTTAGACTTTTGTGACTGCCTGTGGATCTTTTCACTTTCCAGGGCGTTCGATCAATGCTAATGCACCTTCCCCCCCGTTTCCCCCTCTTTAGCACTCTCCCTTGCCCTTAGCCTTACACTGACATGACAATGGCCAAGCGCTGGGCTCGAGCTACTTAATTTCATTTACAATTTGAACTTTCACTGCAATTGAAATTTATGCGTGGCTTCATCGTTATTATTAAAGCATTGTTAAGACGTTGTTGTGAAAGGGCGAAAAGAGGAGGAGGGGGGAGGGGGAAGAGGAGAGGGCGTGGTCAAATGTGAAGTGAACTTGATGATGGGTGACGCGTTTATTTGCATGCCTCTGAAAAGAACGGCCCATTGACTGCATGCAAAACTGTAATCGCTGCTGTGGCTGCTGGCCATTTGGGCCAACTTACAATCTGGCCAAATGCCAACCAAACATAACTGTCCATAAGCCACATGCGGTAAATCTCATTTACCTATAGCCAATGGGTAACCACAACCGTGGCTCATAAAATATTAGCATAATCACATGAAATTCCCAATTCCCCCAGATGAAGTTGTAAACTGAAGTTTGAAAGTGAAATATGAGACAACTAAGTAAAACACTATGATTACTCCAAGATCAATGCATTTAGTTAGCCTGGTTGGTTTTTAGAGTTTCCCTTGCTTTTGAATAATTCATAGTTACATTTTCCCTCCATTCAATTCAAATATATTCAATGCATTAGCTATCGTTTTATTCAATTTTCAGTTTTTAGAACACAACTGTATTCCTCATTGGAAAGAATTTATCAACAATGTAGAAGTAGAAACTTGTCCCCCCAGAAACATGCTTCATCTTACCGTTACTTCAATAAAAGTGTTAGTTGTGTTGATGGGAACAAAACAAAAAAAAGAAGCAAAAAGAAGAAAAAGAAGAAATAAAAAGAAGCTCAATAAACTTTCACTGGTTTCGAATCATGGCTTGATGACAACAAAAAGAACAGCAAAAGCAACAACAACAACAACAAACGGGGGAAGATCTACGCAAATCGTTAACATTTTAATGTCTGGAAATGCTCCAGATACCAGCCACAGTCAATGTCACCTAATCCATAAACAGCCTACACGCAAATAAACTGACAATCAATAGCATTGAGACAATGAAAGAGCAGGAGCTGAGGGCAACCATTGTGGCTGACCAAACGCGGCAACGCGCTGAATGTCTGACATGACTTAGTCGCAATTAAAAAATGAAATTGGATTTCATTTTGTGGAAAAACGAAGTCAACACTTTTAGTTTTTCCATATTATTTTTTCGCGTTAAAAAGTGTCGCTTGGCAATCGGACATGAGCGCCATTTATTTTCAGTTTCCACAACTATTCAAAAAGTTAACCAAACCAGACAAGGCATAACCACCACATACACACACCACACACACTCGGTTTCAACCCAATTATGCCCATTTTTTCAGGTTATTTTTGGTGTCGTCTCCAACAAACTGTGCCGGCTCTACTTTATTGTGGACAAGCGAATCGGACACTTTACACCATTTCATGACTTGACTAAGTTATCAAAGTTGTGGTTATTTTATTGTTTACTTTGCAATGTTTTTTTTTTTTTTTTTTGTTGGTGCTATCATTGCTATTGTTCTTGTTATGCTCTTTAGAAACTAGGGTATATTCACAGATAAACTACGGCTCACATTGAATTAGAGGTTATTCGGTGAGCAGAACGAATTGAACAATGAATCTTAATTAAGAATCAGCTTCTTAATTATTTAACTAGGTTATAAAGTCAATAAAAGTATTAAGTCCCATTATATGTAGGCCTAATCTATAGAAAAAGGAAACAGTATTTAAATTAACTGATTTCAATCTTCAAATTTCATTCAAGCCATTCAAATAGAATACACTCCATTAGTAGTATATCTATTCATATTTATTTATTATTTAATTTCTTAACTGCACATTTTATTGAAGCTGCGTGAATGGCTTTTAAATTTGTAGTTAATTTATTCATATTCATTGTCTTTCCCTTAAATAAATAGTTAAATAAATAAATTATTTTTTTTTGTTTTTGTCTAATTTGTTAACTGTTTTGTTCAGGCCCAATACAATGCCAATGCCATTTAACTATAACTGTTCTTTCTTGACACAATATTCCCAATTTCAATACTCATATGTCGAACTGTTAATTATGTCGCAGTCTCCCAAGACCTCTAACCGTTCTATAAGAAGAAGCTGAAGAAAAACTCATCAGCAGATGTTTCTGCATTTACAAGCGTATCTAAAGTTCGTTCTATTAAACACAATTCAGTGCATGTTTTTTTATGCGCTGTCTCTTAACTGCTTCTTCCTTAATGACTCGACATTTGTTGCAGTTGCCCTGCTCCCCCCCCTCGCAAACACCACATCCCCCTGCCTATAGTGCAAATCTGGCAACCTGCGTAAATAATCTGTCCGTCTGTCTGTCTGTGTTTAACGCTCAACAAGTTCTACTTTAGTTATAAGCACGCATACACTCATATATGACCCATATTACGTATGTTTGGGTTCTTTAGCACCTTCGCAGCAAGTGCAGGCGACCGGCTAATTGCTCGACTTGCACATCAGAACAGAACAGAATAGAATAGAACTAAAAGAAAGACAATATGGATAAGTGTTGCCGGTTTTTTGCTACGTTCACGTTCGCATAACGTAAGAGAGCATGTCACCTGCTCTAAAAAATGCCTGAACCCTCTTAACCATACAGGTATTAACCATATTCTTGTTCTGGTGCGTTGGCCATGCAAGTCAGCGTTAATTAGAGGCATTTAGATGTTTGAATTTGTGTCGCCTGACAGCTGTCAATTGCCACATCAACTGATATCAGTTGATCTGCCTAAGAGAGAAAGAAAGAAGAGAGAAACAGAGAGGGAGGGAGAGAGAGATACCGACTCAGTGGCAGTCGACTATGATATAATGGCTAATAAATTTCAATGCGCTCTCACATTCAACTTAATGAGCAAAAATTTCACTGCAATAAAATAAAAACGTTTTTGATTATGTTTCTGTACTTTGTTTTGTTTCTTTGTCTTTGTTTACACATTACATATATAAAATGCCAAAAAGAAATTGTACAATGAGGTGCTGAGTCATCCAAAGTTGTGCCAAAACTTGCCCCAAAAATCACATATTCGATCTGAATAAATGCAAGTCCACATGACTTGGTATAACTGAACTGAACTTACGATTTAGTTGTCGAGCCATTGGTGGCTTTGCTGCCACAACCGGCGACCAGGCTGCTGAAGCAACAGGCGGCTGAGTGGCAGTTGCAGCCAGGCTCCAGGCATTCGTCAATGTGAATGACATGAGCAAACAGAGCAACAGCTGCCCAGCAGCTGCTGAGGTACGCTGCCCATCCATATTCAGTTAGACAGACTAACTAACGCACAGATTCCGATACAGATACGAAGATACTGTGTTGGATGAAGATGCCGTTTAACGTTACAGAACTGTTACAGAAAAGTCTATTCGCGAACACACTGATGATGATATATACACTTATCGACACGCCAAAGAACCAACGGATCTTTGTTCCATCTTTCCACTATTTGGTTTTTGTCCAAAGAAGTCACTGAAGTTGTTCAATTAACGCACTTATAAATATTCAAATTTTCTGTCCCGGCGCCTCAACAAATTCACCACAATTCGTCAGGAATCACAGAAAACTAACTAATGTCTATTACTGCGATCTTAACACGACCAAGTTCAAGGTAAGATTGAGCCATGACGCGCATACGTAAGAAGTTTTATACCAAAACCATGCAGCTGACATCAAAGAGCGCAATGTGAAAGCTGCTGTTGTCGTGCTCTTCTGTGGAAAGTGAGCAACTTGTGGTAAAAGAGCCAAAAGAGTAACCACAACACACGAACACACACACATATACTCACCATGTTTGCCAAATGGGCATGTGTGTTGTAGGCGCTAGCTGCTTCTCTATTTTGAATATTTGTTAGGACCCAAGCGCCGCATTAGCTCAATTAAGGTGTCCACTATTGAAATGTCGAGTGTCACATTAGTAGACATAAGAGGAATTTGTAGAACTTGTATCTTAAAATAAGAAACTAGAGAGAGTTGTGGGAAGAAATCGCAGTGGAAATTACAAAATATGGTGTGTGAATCTATGAGTTTTGAAATAAGAATTGAACCCTTAATACGAAGTTAGGCGAGAAAATAAATAGTATTTCATGGTCTATCAGCATATGTGGGAAAAAGATATCTCCACATTAAGCATTCACTTAGCACATATTTTGACAGTCTCTCCAATTGCGTCAACTATTTGTTAATGAAATTAACAACGCGTTTACGCAATTTAAATAGTTGCATCATTTACAGATTCTACAATAGTTTTTGAATCGAATTTTCACTACTAACGAAATAAATGAAAGTTTTCTAAAATGTTTGTCTAACAAAATGCAGCCTGGCCCAAAGCGTTTTATTGTGCTGTTCTTTTATTGACCCCCACAATTAGCAAGCTAATGCTATTTATATGTAGGCCCAGCCCAGTCCATGGTTAGTTAAATATGTTGGTATATTGGGGGCGCAGTCTCCTCAATCTCCTCAGTCCAGTTAGTTCAAACATTATAATTGTGGTGCAAAGATCTTTGTTGTTATGTTTGACAATTTCTACGCCTGTCACTTGAGGTGACAAAAGGAAAGTTTGCAAAAATAAATTAATAATAATTATGTATAGCGGGAATTGATCAAATTGGGTGTGTGGACAGCGGAAGAGTGACCAAAAAATCAAATACCAAATTTAAAAAAAAGACACACTCAACAGCGCTCGCATTTTGATTTTGAATTACGAAATTCAAAAAAACAAATTAGCAGGCCAAGCACGTGAAGCCACCGACAATAAGTTGTACTTGTGATGCGAGTGCCAGTACGAGTCTATCAATTTCACTTTCTTTCTGGCCAAGAAGCAACAACTGTCAATTAAAAAGGAATAGGGCAAACGCAGACGGTTTGTCAAAGGTAAACGCCACATCTTGTGATCAGGCTGCCATCCTCTTATGTCCATGCTCATGTCCAATTATCATGTTAGCCAGATAGTGAGAGCAAGGCAGCGGGTCTCCAACGTTTGGCCCAGTCCCAATGTCACCATTGCCATCATCGTCATCCTGTCAGCTGCAATTATCCACATTTTGCAGTAGCAAAAGACAAAAGCTACCGATGCCGTTGCCGTTGCCGATGTCGGCTGTTGGCTATGACGTTGTTGAAGCCTCATGATTTGTGGCCAAACAAACGGCATGTGGCTAAAAGAAAAACCTTTCTGGCGTATTTCAATAATCACATTGGCAATGCGTTAGAAAGCAGTGAAATTTATGTGATCAGCTAAAGCGACTCTTGAATTTGGCTGCAACAAGTTGTAATATATAGCCACGCACTCGACCACGCTTACAAAAGGAAGAAATGCTACAATCAAGTTTAGATATACAACGACAATACCCTGTAACACCTTATCGAAATATTATGAATAATTACAAATGTGATGCTTATGGATAACTTATACTTAGAACTTATTATTCACTTATTCATTGAAATATAAATACACTCAAGTTATCCCCTTTCATAGTCAGATCTAGGGTATTCATTTTGTTTTTGTCGTTGCGACTAATTAATTGGCGCGTTTAGTCGCAACTCTGCAAAAGGCACAGCGGCTATGCTTTTCCGTTTTTAATTAAACATCGCCGTGGACTAAGACATCAGGTGGCAGGCAGCAAACAACATCAATCAACTAACAACAATGGCTAATATTTAATCTTGGACAACTTGAATGTCAACTGCCTACACTCGCTGTCAAGGACAACTCCAACTTGCAACATTGTCAGCCGCTTGGCGTTGGCGGCTCTGACAGGTCTCATATCTGTCTCTCAGATCAGTTAAGGCTTGTCTTGCCACGGTTCGGCCCAATACATGCTCGACTCACTGTCAGTCTGATGGTCTTAATTGTGCACGTAACTAGATTCAATATATATTTATCGAGCTCGAACGAGGCATTAATTTGTTACAGTTGTCAGTTGAGTTTTTATGTACAATGTTTGCTTCTGGTTCGTTCGCACATTCATTGTGCTTTCTATGGGCGGCGCATGCCAAGCGCTAAGCAGAAATTTTAATTATGTTTAATGATTGTGGCATAATTAATTATCTAAGATGTTGCCGTTTGGCCTGCAAATTTATTTCATACGCCCTGTGGTCATAAATGCAAAGAAAAAAATTACATTCGCTGCCACTTTGAAGATGAAAGACTTAAGACACGAACTTGCTTTTTTTTTTTTTTTTTTTAAATAGGTTCCAATTTATTTCAGATTTGTACTGTTGGTTTCAAATTAGTACATTACTACCTACATGGCAGCTTAACCTAATTATACATTAATATAAAAACATTGACTATCTTATAATATAGTTATACATATAATACATAGAATTATTTTCATTATTTTGATATTTACATATTTACATATTTAAATTAACAAATTAAGATATTCTTCTGGCAGGAAGATCGTGTGGATGAATCCTTTTCGGGCGTCTTCTGCCTGCATACCTCAGTAGGCGTTGGGCAAGCGCGTTTGGGTGGCAGGTCAATTTTTGACAGTAATTTTCCGCCTGTAGCTGCAATACGTCACCAACCATAGGTAAGTCACGCTCAATGTCTCTATTCCGCATGTACCAATGTTAGTCTTGGCGGCTACTCCGTAAACTTGAAGCCCGTACTTCCAAATTGGGCTTAATATCGCCTTGTATATGGTAACCTTGTTCTGAAGAGAGAGCTTATTTCTTGGCGACAACAGCCACGACATCCTCGCCGCCTTTGCAACATTGTTGTATGCCGACCGAAGTTTAGGGATCTGTCTGAATGCGATTCATGACTGAGGATTGATCCCAACATCCTAATTCCAGGACAGAATCCAATTCTTGTAGAGAATGTCATGTTCGCACACTTACTAGCATTGATGCCAATGTTCCACTTACGGGCCCATATCTCGAAGCTCCTGACATATTGCTGCAAGGCCTCGGCAGCAGTACCAAGAGACTGGCTCCTGGTAAGAACAGCGGTGTTGTCGGCATATGTTGCGATAAGAACGTCCTGAGGGTCAACTGCTCGTACTGCACACGGCTTCGGCATGTCGATCGACAATTACGCTGAACGACCTGTCAGCCAAAAAGCTGCTTACTAGCTGGAATAGTTGTGGAGTCAATAGCTGCTTCAGCTTACAACGAAGACCACCATTGTACCAGACACGGTCAAAAGGGATACGCTCTCCAGACTAAGGATACGAGTTAAGATGACTCTCTCCATTATTTTACCCAACGCCGGAAGGAGACTGATTGGTCTGTATGAGTTGACCTCCGTTGGTTGCTTCCCAGGCTTGGGGATCCACTGGTCAGTGCAGACAGACGACTTCCCCACTCCCCCCACCACTTAAATCGTAATCATATTAATATTAGTTCAGCGTGAAAATATGCAATATTAAATGTGAGTATTTCGAACTATGCGTTGTTTTCCAAGTTTTCCAACAAATTTTGGGACTGCTTCTGCGATTCAGCACTTTATGAAGCTCCCTGAATAACCCACCCAGATTGAGTGTATGTTAGATTTGCGATACCTCACTCCCCTGCAAACCGCGCCTGAAGACAAAACTTGTACCGCCCACGCCAACGCAGACACTTCTAACTTGGCACGTGCATAGAGAGCACCACATGGAAGCAATGCTGAAAGTTTCATTAAGATCGGTCCACAAATAAGAAAGAAATCAGAAAAATAAAACTGAAAAAAACTTCCGTTACTCGATTTTTTGCCCCGCCCCTTTTCAAAAATTCCGGTTTTTTTGGTTCATTTTGTTCGGTTGGAAGGGGTGATTCGAACGGTACAAAAAAAAATGTTCTAGGGGGGGGCTGGTTTTTGAAAAAAACGCGAAATAAAAAAAAAATTTCGAATTTGAAAAGCGCGCGCTTTTCTCTAATTAAAACGCAGCATACTTCTGTGCGAGTTAGAGTTAGATTAAATAATTAAAATATTTATAATTTTAAAAGTGTTGCATACTTTAATGTGCATATAAATAAGGTTTGAAGAGCATTGGAAATTGAAAATGTTTGAAATAAATGAATACCTACCTGCCAAAATATTAAATACAATCCACTTTACAAATCTTTTTCTTAGTACTCTACTTATAAAAGTAGTCTAAGTGGATTAACAATCAACAACAATTTGTCAATTATCATTCAGCCATCCTCAAAATTCATAAATTGATAAGAATTCAACTAGCAACTGGTTGCGATTAGCTCCACTATTAACCCAATTAACTAATTAAGCAATGATTTATTATTCAACAGACGCTCTGATTCCAACTTGATTGAACTGATTCAAAGTGATCTTTCACTTTGTGCAAAATATTTTGAATTTTAATGAAATTGAAAACTGAAATTATGCCAGACATTAGCTCAACAAATTTGTATCGCTTAGCTAAGCCCGCAGAGGCGTCGTTAATGAATCGTTGGCCCGCACAAAAGAAGCCGTCGTCTGTCGTCTATCATCTGTTGCCCAAATTGGTAATGTTTTCTTCTTCTGCTGTTGCGCCCCTTTGGCCTTTTCTATGTACCCAAAGCTACTGTAGAAACCGCAACACGATATCCAGTGCCATGACTTTGACTTCCATTTCAATGTTGGCGATAATGTCGATGATTAGACGGCAATACGTGGAGTCAGCACACGCCCATTGTTGAGTTGGGTCCCAAAGAAATCGCAGCGGTGGCAGTTGTCAAAAGCCCAATTAATCACATGCTCCAAGTCGATTCCCAAAATGGGGGAGAAGACTTTCATCACACATCCATCACAAGACGCAGACAAAGCTGTCAAGGAATGTTGCTAATTATTACTGCATTTTGTGTTACACTAACTCTTTATTATAAATAAATAATTTATAAGCACTCATCTTAAGACTATTTACAGCGAAAATAATTTAATTAACTCATAAATCCTATCAAAACTTTCAACTAGTAGATTTTGTATTATGTATGTAATTACGTAAAGCTGCGCCCCCGGAAAGTCGCTGACTAAAATGTTACTCGGTGGTCGTTAGCCGCAGATCAAAGCCGCTCAGCGAATCAAGTTTCGCGCCGGATACTTTGTGGGCAGCAGCGACATAGGATCCGTGTTGTTGGGCACCTCGGCGGCATGCTGCTCCTGGTGTTGCCCAGTGGGCAGATAGGCACTGTAGGGATCAATGCGACTGGACCAACCTCCTGTTGTCTCATAGTTGTAGCCCTGGCTGGCCAGCTGTGCTTGGGTTTGGGCATTGCCGTGAATATGCAAATGAATCTCCTTGCTGGGCGGATGGGGACCTGACGGAGGTCCAGATCCACTGAGACCAGTTGGTCCCCACGACTCCTTGGCATGTGTACTCCAGCCGGGGTAGCTAAAGCTAGGTGCTGCATGCTCATATGAGCCAAATAGACTCGTCTTTAGGGTCAAGAACTTCCCCAAAATAGCGAGAGCGTTCATCACGACTAGCACCTTAAGTAGGAACAGGGATTTCATTCCAATGGCCACCAGGAATGCCACCATGGCAGATAGAACTCCAAACTTGAAGATAATAGGTATCAAAGCCATCTGCAGACGACGAATCTTGCCAAAGGTACGTCCCTCTGCAAAGATAAGTAAAAGAGAAATGTTTCAAATACAAAGTAATAAAAACATCACGCTTTAGCAAAGTTCGTTGCCTCAGTCTTTTGTTTTTTTTTCGCAACCGAAGAAAATTCACGAAAATACCACATTGAATTGGCATCACATCCAAACTAAGATTCGCGTTTCTTGATCCGCTTACGAAGATCATTTTAATAATGATTTCATCAACAAACAGACCTGAACGTTTAGCAATGCGAAAGTCCATAAAAAAGGCGCACAACCAGCAAATAAATAAACAGATAAATATTTTCTCAGCATTAAAAGATGCGTGCCTGTTTTATTTTTTTTTATAAATAATAATTTACGCGAGTCTAGAAAAAATGCGGAAAGTGAAATTACAAAGAGGTGTTGTTGCCATGAGAAATAAAAAACCAGACTCGTAGATCAACTCAACTCAGGTGAAGCGAGCGAACTCACGGCGATCAGTTGAGGGAAAAAATTGACTGAGTTAACACCTCTTAAACATCTTATGGTGGTTTGTTTGTTTATTTGTTCATATCTTTTTCTGTTTCTAGTTGTGTCGAGCGTGTCAGGTTTCATTGAAAACGAAAGTGAAGCAAGCAATGTGATGGGAAAATTAAAGTTAATTAGAGAAGTCGCTAATCAATGGCAATCGGATTGCGTAAATGCAATCAACGCCTTACTAATTGCTGGGTTTTGTAATTTGGAGCAATTGCAGTTGACCACTCACCCACGGCTGCAGCTGTTGTTGTCGGCTTTTCATCGTCATCGCCGAAGAGACTTTCACTTAGATCACTGCGCAGCCAACTCCAGAGTGTGCGGACCATGCCCCAAACGCTCAGATCTGTGGGGTCAACAGCAGGCTTAACTTCGTTCTTGTTGCTTGTTGTTGTGGCAGCATCCTTGTCAGTCGGTTTCTTCTTCTTCTTCTTCACCTGCTCCTCATCATCATCATCATCGTCATCATCACCATCGGCATCAGCATCAGCATCAGCATCCTCGTCTCCATCATCATCATCGTCGTCGTCATCGGCTGCCTGGGCAGCTGTCTCGGCTACTTCTGCTGCTGCTCCCGCTACCTCCGCTACCTCGGCTTTGTCTTCATTGTTATTGGCATTGGCCGGCGGCTTTTCGACCTTTTTGGTTATTTTAGCGCCCAGTGCGCTGCTTAGACAACACAATGCCAACAACAAGGCGAGCAATGAACGTCGCGCACTTGAACTCTTTGTGAGAAACTGAAAGTACAAACGGGAGAAATTGTTGTAAATGTGTGTGTTTAACTGCATTGTTCAGATATGACATCAAAAAGCCGCTTCAGACGCATTTCATCATACACGCATCCGTCGACGTGCGGAAATTGCGTAAACGAAAGACTTAGGAAACGAACCTGCTAATAGACCAAAGCCCAAAGACCACTCCACTTGTTATGATAATAACCGTAAGCACTTTTCAGAATGCAGTAAAGAAACCTGCCGCTTCAACGTACTCATAAAACATTTTACGGCCCATATTTTGCTTGCAGCAATTTCCATTTTGACGCCTCTGACAATATGAACCGCAACTCAGTTGTCTTTTATGTAATTCCCAGCTCTTAGAGCAAGTCAACTAGTTCCACCAGCAACAAAAAAAAGTGTCAACATAGCCAAAGTTATGATATTTTTGTTTCTTAATTATATCTTTTTGTTGTTTGTTGTTTGTATAGTTTTGCTCTTTAGGTTGTGGGCAGCAATTTATATGTAAATATTTGCACTATGTAAATGATGCCCAGAAACCTGACTCATAAATCATTAAATATTTCGCGATATTAATTAAATAGACGGATATTACGAAAAGCTGTGGCAAGCTTTTACAAAAGGTGAAATTTTAATAGCTAAGCTCTTGAAAAAGCGGTGAGAACTGAAAGATAGAAATGAGAATGCCAATGGGAATGGAAAAATAACCAGAGATACTATCTATAAGATATTGTACATTCTGTTCCTCAGCAAATATGAATGATTTAATAGTCTCTCATAGTACCTAAGTTATTTCAAGATATATTTATATTAATATCTTGGATACGCAGCCAGAAGCTCTTAGCCATCACAACTAACTATTAATTACTCAAACAAACTATTCTCATCATTTACCTCTGCAGAACTCGGACCAAAACTGAAAGTCATCATTAAGAAGCTTTCCATTTTCAATTTTCAGAACCAATTAAAAGCAAAAGAAGACAATGCACATGCTTTTAGAAATATATGAATCTATTTGTGATTTCTAATTGTGTTTGTCCCAAAAAAATAAAAACAAAAAAAGTGATTTCCCTGGAGCGTGGCCAAGTGATATCTCAATTTTACGCGCTGCTTTTTGGCCAAAACAAAATATCTGAACGAAATTATGTAGAACTAACGGTTGGCTTCGTTTCATGTAGACAAAGGGTCTCTACATCCATTTAGGTTGCAGAAGATTAATCAAAGCTGAATTCTGAGACAGTTTAATTAGCGGACCTCGAGAGAAGAATTCGCATGTAAAGGGGAACCCGTTGTTGGCTTGACATAATTTGTGACCACTTTGCATTATCTAATACAAAATTTATTTAAAATATTTCATTTATTAATTTGCTGTCAAATCTATTGTTATTATTCTTTCAAATGCTTGCCATATTTGTGCCGAATTTATTACTATTTTATTTTTTTATTTGTGTTGTCGCAACTGTAAATGGAAATCTGCATTTTGGCCTTGATTAAATATAATACGAAATGATTGGTTTTTCATTATTTGTTGACTGCAACTGCAAAACAAAACCGAAAGAAAAGAAATGTCGGGGAAATAGGGAAAAAGAAAGGCTTTCACGATGATGCAACAGGCGAAGAAATTCGAAATTAATCAGCGTTTTATTTAAATGTAAACCAAAGTGATAATAAACAATATGAAATGGGGGCCATTTTATCGGTGAATTAACATATTTCCCTCTACGTTTGAACTGACTGATTGATACCACCGACTGATAGAAGATAGTTTTTCCAGCTCAGTTTCACTTTCAGTCTGTTTCGAACTGCATTCAAATTATTGACATCGGCATAATTTCATTTGCATCTTTAACTTTTAATGTCGTCATTCGATGTAACCAAAAATTTAAATATATACTCTTGGTGAAACTTAAGATAAGTGTGGATTTTATTTTATTTTTTGTTTTATTTTTTTTATTTTTGTATAAATATTTAAAGAGCTTCACAAAATTTCGCCAGGCACTTTTCGACGAACTGATGTTAAATACTTTTATGCCAAATTTACTTTTGGGTTGGGTTAACATTTATTTAAATATTTAACACATTTCTGCGATCCACTGATGACTCAAATTAGGTTTACATATAAAAATGGAAAGTGATTAACATAAAGCGTTTCGGTTATTCAAGTATTTACTTATAATTTAACTAGAAAATTCAATAGCAATTTGTCTGGCTTTAAATAATCTAACAATGAGAATTTTCTCGATTTGATTGTGAATAATAATGGTTTACAATTTATATGAATCATGCTGTTGTGATATAAACAAATTAAGCTAATGAAATACCGATTATATCAATTAAATCCATTAAACTTTTTATAAAGCAAATATTGTAAGTGCTGTATAATTAAATGGACAAGGTTGCTATAGGAAATGAAAATAACATTCTATTTAAATTTCCCATACTTTCCTTTATTGATTGACTTTTAATGTCACCCAGAAAAGTCTGTGTAGGCAGGTTAATAAATTTTTAGCTGCGGCAGTTAAATTCATATGATTTTAAAACGGAACCACGCCCACAAAACGAATATAAAACCATAAAAAAGCCACTGCTACCCTCCGCCCTTAATGAAAGACACTTTTAAGTCATTGTGCAAGTGGTCGTAAAACTATAACCATTATCATAAAACTAATAATAAACAATCTTGAAGTTTTGTGCGTTGTAAATGCAATTAGGGCACGTGTTGGATACAACACAAACGGAAGACAGATGAATGTAATTACGATCTGCAAGTGAGCATTATCTAATGGCAGTTAAAGTCACAGTTCATGACACAAAATTGGAATGGTCAAACAAATGGAAAAAACATATTAAAAGACCGCTAATAATAGAGTACTTAAAACGGCTTTGCTTGCAATTGAATAAAGACTTGGCCAAACACATGGCTCAAAAGAAAGTTGACTTTTTGGCAAGATGACAAATAACAATGTAAACATGGCTAGAATTGTCTACACAACAAAAGCAATTGACAATTGACAAATGACAATTGCTTGGCCCTGTTATCAATGCGACTCCTTTGAGTCGACAACGAAACGAGGTAAGTCGGTCGCACAGTGCGTGCCAGGTATTATAATGACTTTAGATATATATAATTCCGACACGAGTATGGATTCGTATTGTTGCTTTGACTTACCAGCATAATGATGAGGTTTTTCTTTAGCAGCTGCAGCTGGCGGGATAATTGGTATATTGTTTTGGTTTCGTCTCTATTTTCACTTGACTCTGTGCTGTTGTTGTTGTTGTTGTTGATGTTGTTGTCTCGTATCCTTAATTATTTCTTTGAACTCTTGCTGTAAAATTAACTAACCAACAAAATCTCGGAATGCTTGAACGACTTTCACGCAACCAACGAATACAATAACAATCAATCTGTGCAGCCAGCACACACGCAAATTGGCCGTTTGCCTTGTCTGCCTGTTGCCAAATAAAGAGCAGTAGCTAAGGAGTTTGTTCAGAGATCCAAATCGTACACTTGGTCCGACTGCTGCGCTTGAGATGTGCCCGTTGACTGTCAGTTGGCTACGGTCTTGGCCAACTGGTAAAGTCTAAAGACTTTGGTCTTGGAATGAGCGCGAATCTTTGCGCTCGGTCGGACCAGTCTTTGACCAGAGCTTCTTCTTTAACGTGTTTGCTTTTGGCTGCCAACGACGACGACTCTCACACAGCACGCCGCTCTCTCAGTTACAATTTCGTTTTCAACACTTTCTTCACAATTTTCCCCTAAACGGCAGCAGACGATCACATCGTCAGAGCCGTAGAGCCACAGACCCGCACCAAAAGTGCCGACTCAATGCCCCCGCTCTTACCCATCCTCTCCACGCAGTCCCAGCTCCTCTTGCTTCCATTGTTGACTTTATTACGAATAGTCGTGCAATGGGCCAGACCAGAGAAATGTTTCAGCGAACGTGACAAACACGCAGCTGACGTCACACAGAGCCGGAGCGAACTCAAGGCATGCTTGACCCAAAGCCCAGACAAACCCAAGACCCCAAATCCCCAGCCCAATCCCAACCCAAGTCAACCCACTTCATCAAAGCTGAACTCTAGTCACTTGCATTACCTGCTGCTTTGCACAGCACTCCAATATCTTAAGTATTTACATTGCAACAAGCTGCACCTGCAGTGTAGGGCATTGCGAGACTCGGCTTATATTTGAGGGGTCAGCTTAGACCTTAACTATTTGATTTTATTTATATGACATCTTCAGATAGATCTGGAGAGTTTTAGACTGCCGAAACTCACGCAATGTAAGTTCGTAGTTTTATAACTTTAGTTGAGCAGAGTATTCGCAGTTCGACTTGGCTTATTTGCATTTCTTGTTTTATGTCTGTGTAATCCAATCATTTTTGCCGGCTGCCTTTTACTCGCGCTTTTGTGACTGTCTTTGACCCATTTACAGCTTGTTGCAGACTGGCTCTCTATCTCTCTGTCTCTCATACTCTTTCTCTCGCTCTTATTCTTTGCTTATGGGCTCCCCATTCACTTAGTTTCCTCAAGCAGCTGCTTTGCATAATAATAGAGCGCGTATTAAAGTATTATGTCCGATTGATAAGCATATTTATAGAACATTTGATATGATACAAAGAAGTTTGATCTGTGTCCCATCAATCCGCATTGATCGGCATGCATAACAGCTTACAGTTATGCCTAGCTAGTTGAATATGAACTTAGCTCAAATACCTTTCCATTGATGAGTGGCAAATGTGGGTCATAAGTCAACCAACTGATAATGATGTTGTTGTTTGCTGTTTGCTGTTTGTTGTTAATGAAATGCAGCAGTGCCAAGATTCAAGTTCATTACACTGCGTAAAACCTTAACATTTGGCATTACATAATGGCACCCAACTCGTACTAACTAGCAGCCAGGTGTGAAATCCGTTAAGCACATTGTATGTGGTAATCGCAGCGCACTTTTAGGCCTAATGTTGCGGCGACAACAAGAACCGTCTGGGTCTAAGTTTGAGAGGTTTCTACGGCGGCATCGTGTTTGTTATTCGACTGCTCGAAATGTGTCAAAGGTGTCATAAATGCTTATGGGTTCTACGTGTATTACCTAACGGTTTCCACGCCTATGACATGAGCTGCCCCGCTGCTTATCAACATGACATCACGTCATGGATTATATCATTTGCATTTTTATGTTGTACTCAGTAACTGTATCCCAAATAAAAAATTCCTCTTTATGTTTTTCTCAAGTTTCGTATAAATACTTATAACATTTTTATTTAAGTAACAGCAAAACATTGAATATTAGTTTGTATTCAGTTTTATAAACTATTTTTTACCTAAATTATTTTGATAGACATTCGCATAGTAACTCTGCCAGTTCGGTGTGCTCAAGGAGGCATAAGGATTGTTGCTGTTGTTATTGTAATAAGATGGATACAGATACTGTCCGATGACATAGGGCCAAATGCGTATCTTTGGATCATTGTTGTAATAAGGAGTGGCGGTAGGATAATACGAGAAGTAGGGATACGGCGTAGAATAGTAATAGTTGTTCAAGCTGGCAAACGTAGGACTCGGCGTGTTATAAGGATTATATGGCGTATTGAACTGAGCAGCAGCAAGCTATATATTGTTAGAATACCAATTAGAATTAGGGGAAGAAGAAAAGACAACTTTTAGACTCACCACAGACAAGGAAACCAGCAGCAGCACACAATAGAATTTCTGATATTTCATCATGTAATTATCCAATTGGTTGTAGATCGTTGTAGCTTTACTTTTCAACTAACTGCAGAACATCAAATCTCGTTACATTTTATAAACTATTAAACCAGGAAGTTGCAATTTCACGCACTAACTCCGCTTTTTGTTTTTTGACCAATTTTCTCATGTGCTCTGCCCGCTGTTGTTTTTTTTTAATACCCTTTTTCGTTTCGTCATTGAACTTGACTCATTGGGGTTGTTTACCCAGTCGGTGACTCCCACCCAGTGCAAAAAAAAAAAAACAAATCTACAATAATTTGCTAATGGACTTAAAACATTTTGTCATATCAACAGAATTCTCGAAATTGAAATGTACAATTATTTCATATAGAAGTTCAATCCATGGTTTCGATTTATTTTGTTTATGTTGCTTACAAACAAGGAATATTATTTGTAAATTATACAGTAATCTGACGACGGCCTTGAATTGGTGTAGTTGTAGTTGTTGTTGCTCTTGTTAATGTTGTTATTAGTTAGTGGCCTTCTATTTACATTATTTACACGACTCTCATTCAATATTCATTCAATACTCAAAATTAGACTACATACAATTGTACAAAAACGAAACTCAACAAAATTGTCAACAAATTGTTCTTAAATTAGTTAACATTTTCATGGAAATTTACTCTCCACTTAGGGCTTTTGCTTTTTTCACATTCATTTCTCAGTTTTGCTGCATTTAATTTAATTTGTTTTTGCTCCTCAAAGACAATAAATATTTAGTTAATTGCAATTAGTAGTCCTCATCATCTTCGTCTGGCGGATCTGTGGCATATGTTAACTCATTCAGATAGAACCATTTCTGTGAAGGGCAATGTAAGAAATTGATTTTATATTTATATGTTATGTTATTACCGGTGACTCAGTGCAGTTAAAGTTATAATCCCAATCACATATTCTGTATTCCTGATTAAAACTCGTCTCATTGGCGCACAAATGTGGTATTCGATTGCCTTCCTCATCGCACATGTGGAATATCTACAAATATTTAAATGATATTGATTTACATTGCATACTTTTAGGCTCGCACTTAAATGTTATATGGAATTGTAAGCAAGCAGTTCACAACGTTAGTATGAAAGCTGTAATCTGCTTACTCTCAGTTACACATACTAATGCACTGCTTACCTGGCAATTGTACTCCATATCCGCATAGAAGCCAACCGAACGCCGCTTGCAATCGAAGGAAAATGTTATATTATCTAAATTCGTCCATTCCTTCGTCTTGTGATTTTGAAATACTGGACTGGCTGGCTCCTGCGCCGTAATCGCTACCAGCAATAGAGGAGCTGCAATAAAGTAAGATTAATCAACAGTAGAATATACGAAATGACCATCAAGCGAGCTACTTGAACTGTTCGCTTTCAGTTGTAGTACGAATTTTGAAATGCTTTTCCATGCTCTACATAGATTGATTGCCAACTTTTGGATTATATTTTTTATGTGGCTCACGCCTGCCATCATCGATTCGGCCTCAAAGCAAATCGTCTAATCGACGCACTTGGCATTTAATTTATGTGTCGTCTTGTTTCGTTTCGATTCGTCTTGTCTGGTCTTATTATTGGGGCCACAACTCACCTAGTAAAACGCCGGAAAGCCATAAAATTCTATAACTGTAAACCATTTTTGTTGAGCTGCACATTTTGGCCTCTGTTTTGGTTGCCCGCTTCGGTGTGTCTTCTGTGGCTGATCGCTCTCTTGATGTCCAAAAACTGCACTGCGTCTATTCCACTCGCACGCGTCTTTTTATCTCTCTCACTCTCACTTCCACACACACGCTCACTCTCTCACTCTGAGTTTGCCGCGTGCTACGCGTCCATTTAGCTGGCACTTTTCAATTAGGAAGCGTGACTTTGTTTATGGCAGCATGCACATGGCTTAAAGAAGAGAGCAAAAAATACGTTAACATTAAATTGTTGTGGCAACTGCCAGACGTCGGTTAATTGGCGACCAATTTTGGTTTGAAATTCATTAACTAATATTACAAAATCATCAACAACAGCAATAACAGCCTCCATTTGCGCAGAGTCGTCTTTATTTACATAGAGATGCCAAACCCGTCGAGATTTGTTGTTGGCCTGAGTCATGCGCGCCGGATGCCGTTAATGATAACTTTATCCCACTCATCAGGTGACGTCATAATCATCATACGCACCCGCATCCGCAGCAGGATCTAGGTCTAGACGCTGTCTTGACCCACTTTCTGGCCACAAACTGTCTATCAATTCTTAGCTATGCGCTGAGTAATCGTCATTTAAATTTGAATTTGCATTCATATTTCATAACAATCATTTCACATCAATCATTAGACATCGACTGCCAAATTAACACACACACTCACACTTGTACACACGCACAACAATAGAGTAGGAAGAAATATGGAATGTCTGAAATGCCATTAAAAGACAATAAGTCAATGGCAGATCCAATCAGCAATAGAATTTATTTATGCAAAACTATTCGGAATTTATTTCATTCTCTTTATTTTTGTAGTGGCTTTCGTTAATCTTTCAGCAATCGCTGAGAAAAAAGAAAGAAACTATTTTAAAATGACCTTGCTCACGATTGTTGTTTTCTTGTCGTTGTCTTCAATTGTTATTGTTGTTTTTGTTCTTTTTGTTGTTGTTGTCGGTGGCTGACTCCAATTAATGTGTCAACCAGGTCGAGCTGGAACCACGGCCTCTAGACCTGGCCAACCCGATTGAGCGATTAGCGAACCGCTGCTGATTGCATTTTATTGTGCGACGATCTTTCTCTTTGCTAAATCCTTGACATTTTTCATTATTTTTCTTTTTCTTTTCCTCTTTTTGATATTTATGGCTGCCGCCTGCGTAGACAACTACAGCGATTAACATGGGCTTAAGTCGGTGTGCAGACAAATAATCGTAAATTGTTTCGAGGTAAAACGCCTCCCCCGCATTCCCAACTAATTTGCCGGCAACAGACACAGGATCGAGTCACAGAGCGCAAAGCTCCAGAGCCAGAGCTACATAATGAATGATATGCAGATTTTTCTTTGACTGCCGCTCGTAAAGTGAAGGCAACGTTAAAGGTCATCACAAGACCAGGCAGACAAACAGCCAACCAACAAATCGTTGAGCCAGTCAACCAAAAAACAAGAGAGGGGTTGGTGGCAAAAGCAAGGGATATACCAAATACTCATCTTCACGCAGATGAACAAAGAGACGCCTGGAAGATGACACAGCAGCCACTGTTGTCCATCCATTTGGCTTTTTGTCTTTCACCTTTCGGTTGACCATGGCGCCTGCCGCAATTTCAGATGCTACCCCTACTCCCTCTCCGTTGCAGCAATAACTATTGTCAGAGTCAAAGCTGTTAAGCGTGCGTCGAAGTTTCCGCGAAGAAACAACGCAGTTTGCGAGAGTTATTAAGTGTAGGGTATTAAGGAGAGCTTATTACATATATGATACAGCTTACAGGGAAATATAGATATCGATATAGATATAGATATAGATATAGATATAGATATAGATATAGATATAGATATAGATATAGATATAGATATAGATATAGATATAGATATAGATATAGATATAGATATAGATATAGATATAGATATAGATATAGATATAGATATAGATATAGATATAGATATAGATATAGATATAGATATAGATATAGATATAGATATAGATATAGATATAGATATAGATATAGATATAGATATAGATATAGATATAGATATAGATATAGATATAGATATAGATATAGATATAGATATAGATATAGATATAGATATAGATATAGATATAGATATAGATATAGATATAGATATAGATATAGATATAGATATAGATATAGATATAGATATAGATATAGATATAGATATAGATATAGATATAGATATAGATATAGATATAGATATAGATATAGATATAGATATAGATATAGATATAGATATAGATATAGATATAGATATAGATATAGATATAGATATAGATATAGATATAGATATAGATATAGATATAGATATAGATATAGATATAGATATAGATATAGATATAGATATAGATATAGATATAGATATAGATATAGATATAGATATAGATATAGATATAGATATAGATATAGATATAGATATAGATATAGATATAGATATAGATATAGATATAGATATAGATATAGATATAGATATAGATATATATAGATATAGATATAGATATAGATATAGATATAGATATAGATATAGATATAGATATAGATATAGATATAGATATAGATATAGATATAGATATAGATATAGATATAGATATAGATATAGATATAGATATAGATATAGATATAGATATAGATATAGATATAGATATAGATATAGATATAGATATAGATATAGATATAGATATAGATATAGATATAGATATAGATATAGATATAGATATAGATATAGATATAGATATAGATATAGATATAGATATAGATATAGATATAGATATAGATATAGATATAGATATAGATATAGATATAGATATAGATATAGATATAGATATAGATATAGATATAGATATAGATATAGATATAGATATAGATATAGATATAGATATAGATATAGATATAGATATAGATATAGATATAGATATAGATATAGATATAGATATAGATATAGATATAGATATAGATATAGATATAGATATAGATATAGATATAGATATAGATATAGATATAGATATAGATATAGATATAGATATAGATATAGATATAGATATAGATATAGATATAGATATAGATATAGATATAGATATAGATATAGATATAGATATAGATATAGATATAGATATAGATATAGATATAGATATAGATATAGATATAGATATAGATATAGATATAGATATAGATATAGATATAGATATAGATATAGATATAGATATAGATATAGATATAGATATAGATATAGATATAGATATAGATATAGATATAGATATAGATATAGATATAGATATAGATATAGATATAGATATAGATATAGATATAGATATAGATATAGATATAGATATAGATATAGATATAGATATAGATATAGATATAGATATAGATATAGATATAGATATAGATATAGATATAGATATAGATATAGATATAGATATAGATATAGATATAGATATAGATATAGATATAGATATAGATATAGATATAGATATAGATATAGATATAGATATAGATATAGATATAGATATAGATATAGATATAGATATAGATATAGATATAGATATAGATATAGATATAGATATAGATATAGATATAGATATAGATATAGATATAGATATAGATATAGATATAGATATAGATATAGATATAGATATAGATATAGATATAGATATAGATATAGATATAGATATAGATATAGATATAGATATAGATATAGATATAGATATAGATATAGATATAGATATAGATATAGATATAGATATAGATATAGATATAGATATAGATATAGATATAGATATAGATATAGATATAGATATAGATATAGATATAGATATAGATATAGATATAGATATAGTATAGATATAGATATAGATATAGATATAGATATAGATATAGATATAGATATAGATATAGATATAGATATAGATATAGATATAGATATAGATATAGATATAGATATAGATATAGATATAGATATAGATATAGATATAGATATAGATATAGATATAGATATAGATATAGATATAGATATAGATATAGATATAGATATAGATATAGATATAGATATAGATATAGATATAGATATAGATATAGATATAGATATAGATATAGATATAGATATAGATATAGATATAGATATAGATATAGATATAGATATAGATATAGATATAGATATAGATATAGATATAGATATAGATATAGATATAGATATAGATATAGATATAGATATAGATATAGATATAGATATAGATATAGATATAGATATAGATATAGATATAGATATAGATATAGATATAGATATAGATATAGATATAGATATAGATATAGATATAGATATAGATATAGATATAGATATAGATATAGATATAGATATAGATATAGATATAGATATAGATATAGATATAGATATAGATATAGATATAGATATAGATATAGATATAGATATAGATATAGATATAGATATAGATATAGATATAGATATAGATATAGATATAGATATAGATATAGATATAGATATAGATATAGATATAGATATAGATATAGATATAGATATAGATATAGATATAGATATAGATATAGATATAGATATAGATATAGATATAGATATAGATATAGATATAGATATAGATATAGATATAGATATAGATATAGATATAGATATAGATATAGATATAGATATAGATATAGATATAGATATAGATATAGATATAGATATAGATATAGATATAGATATAGATATAGATATAGATATAGATATAGATATAGATATAGATATAGATATAGATATAGATATAGATATAGATATAGATATAGATATAGATATAGATATAGATATAGATATAGATATAGATATAGATATAGATATAGATATAGATATAGATATAGATATAGATATAGATATAGATATAGATATAGATATAGATATAGATATAGATATAGATATAGATATAGATATAGATATAGATATAGATATAGATATAGATATAGATATAGATATAGATATAGATATAGATATAGATATAGATATAGATATAGATATAGATATAGATATAGATATAGATATAGATATAGATATAGATATAGATATAGATATAGATATAGATATAGATATAGATATAGATATAGATATAGATATAGATATAGATATAGATATAGATATAGATATAGATATAGATATAGATATAGATATAGATATAGATATAGATATAGATATAGATATAGATATAGATATAGATATAGATATAGATATAGATATAGATATAGATATAGATATAGATATAGATATAGATATAGATATAGATATAGATATAGATATAGATATAGATATAGATATAGATATAGATATAGATATAGATATAGATATAGATATAGATATAGATATAGATATAGATATAGATATAGATATAGATATAGATATAGATATAGATATAGATATAGATATAGATATAGATATAGATATAGATATAGATATAGATATAGATATAGATATAGATATAGATATAGATATAGATATAGATATAGATATAGATATAGATATAGATATAGATATAGATATAGATATAGATATAGATATAGATATAGATATAGATATAGATATAGATATAGATATAGATATAGATATAGATATAGATATAGATATAGATATAGATATAGATATAGATATAGATATAGATATAGATATAGATATAGATATAGATATAGATATAGATATAGATATAGATATAGATATAGATATAGATATAGATATAGATATAGATATAGATATAGATATAGATATAGATATAGATATAGATATAGATATAGATATAGATATAGATATAGATATAGATATAGATATAGATATAGATATAGATATAGATATAGATATAGATATAGATATAGATATAGATATAGATATAGATGTAGATATAGATATAGATATAGATATAGATATAGATATAGATATAGATATAGATATAGATATAGATATAGATATAGATATAGATATAGATATAGATATAGATATAGATATAGATATAGATATAGATATAGATATAGATATAGATGTAGATATAGATATAGATATAGATATAGATATAGATATAGATATAGATATAGATATAGATATAGATATAGATATAGATATAGATATAGATATAGATATAGATATAGATATAGATATAGATATAGATATAGATATAGATATAGATATAGATATAGATATAGATATAGATATAGATATAGATATAGATATAGATATAGATATAGATATAGATATAGATATAGATATAGATATAGATATAGATATAGATATAGATATAGATATAGATATAGATATAGATATAGATATAGATATAGATATAGATATAGATATAGATATAGATATAGATATAGATATAGATATAGATATAGATATAGATATAGATATAGATATAGATATAGATATAGATATAGATATAGATATAGATATAGATATAGATATAGATATAGATATAGATATAGATATAGATATAGATATAGATATAGATATAGATATAGATATAGATATAGATATAGATATAGATATAGATATAGATATAGATATAGATATAGAAGGGTATTCAAGCTTCAGCGTATTCTTGTCTCAATTCCTCCTCTTATATTTTCTCATCTTCAATGTGCAGCGCAGTCACTTTTGACATTTTCTGACAAGCGTGAGAAGTGACTGCGGCTTCAGCTGAATCTTTGGGGTCTCGGGGGACCCATCCATGACAGAGCCATTAATTTGCTTAGCGGTTCTCAACTTACATAATATGCGAGTAAATCCCAAAACAAAACCCAAACCTGAGCCACACTTATGAGTATTTGTTTGTTGTAATAATGTTGTCAATGTGGTTTTTGGTGTTTTTGAATTCCATGCGCATGCACGACATTTTTTTGGAAAGTTTGTTTTGAATTGGTTTGTCGATTCGGAAGTTTGTCGGCGTCGATTTGCGAAACATCGCACTAATTTGTTAATTTTGACGCGTAACCAAAGGCACAATGTTTGATGGTTATTTTTGGGGCCCTGTAATCTATGCAAATTACAAATTATTTAATTTATCGTAACCCAACAACAGCAGCAGCAGCAACAACATGAAATCTTCACAATTTTTGCTTAATTTGATATTTCGAATTTCGTTTCTTCGCTTTTCGTTAAAGAAAATGCATTGCTGAAAGGCGAATAAAGTGACAACAACAATAACAACAATTGAATGGAAAAAAATAAGAGGAAAAGCTGAGAAAATTTTTGGTGTGTTGCTTGCAGCGGAAGCGTCGCTAATTGGCGGAACTGCTTGCCAACAACAATACGGGTAGAAAGAAAGACAGAAGAAGAAGAAGGAGGAGAAAAAAATGTTGAAACGACAGATGACGACACTTGAGACGACTTATGGCCGCCGCCCCGTTATCGGATACCACACTTACATAAGGTGCAAACATGGCTTAATCATCTCACCATGCTTTAAAGACTCCCAAGCAGCAGTAGCAGCTGAATTGATTAGGCCAAGCAGCAGGCTGCTGCAGATTGAGATGAGATGAAGCTGCTATTTGTGGCGCCTCGCCAAGCGGAGGAAGCAAAGGCAGGCGAAGCAGTTGACACTTGGACTTTTGCACACATTTCCAACGCTATTAAAACACCGCTAACAGCATTAACAACAGCAAAACAGAAACAGAAAAAAAAACAACATCAACTGCTAAAATTTCATTTAATTGATCAACAGCAAGAAAACTTGTTAGTTGACCAGATTGACCAGACAACGTCCCCTTGTCCGCGTTGCTACCCCTCGATTATTGGCCTTGAAAAAACGGTACGCAGAAATGCGCTTAATACGAAAAATCAATATCGAAAAAACGCACACACACACATACACGCTTACACACATGCAAAAGAAAAAAAGTTGATCGCTCGGCAAAAAACAAAAAATAAAAAAAAATACAAATTATGAAGAAAAAACCTGCTCAAACTCGTACTCATACTAGGCGACAGATAAAAGTAAATTTAAAACGAAACAGCTACACGAAAGCGCGCTAATAAAACATAAATTTCAAATGTATATATATATATATATTCGATACATGCCAAAAGCTTAAACAAATAAATATTGCAAATTGAACAAGAAACTAAACAACAACAACAACAGAAAAACCTCCACTGGGAGTCTTAACTGATTTTAAGATATTTTCATAAAGTTGACATATCAGTTGAATACAAAATATATAGTGATTATATATATAGTAGTCTTAAGTTTTTAAATGCCACCATTAATAACAATTAAATGAGTTAATTTAAAGTCTAACAATGAAATTGATTGATTCAAGTGTTTGATAGAAGCGAAATGGAAAACAAACAGAAGCTGTGAAATATATGGCAATAATTTTGATTTAGGAGAGCTAGTAACTATAAATAAAAAAAAATGCATTTTGAAATAATTTAAAGTAGATAAATAAATATTAAAGAACTAGACAAAATATATCATTAAAAACATAATATTGTAGCTATTTCATTGTGAAATTTGCAACATTCCCATAATTTTAATTAATTATTAAATAGTCATTGATCATGCAGCTGTATGCGCCACCCACTCAACGATCATCACCTTAATTTTAACATTTAACACTTCCGCTGATTTTATTTATTTTAAATTTATTTATTTTTTGTTAACAAAAGAAAAGAGCTAACAAAAAACCCGCTTTGATTGTTAACATTTGGAGCTTGACAGCTGCAAAAGGCCGTTGAATAAACTAATAATTAATTAAGATTCCATTAAACGCAACCGCATCGAGCATCAAGCATCAATCGATCCATTCATCCATCGATAGATCGATTCAGCGATCGACAGACTGAGCATACGATCGATGGTCTTAAATGCCAATAGTTCAGCGGACAACAACGCGACTGACAGGCAGCAACAAAAGGCAACGCGAACAGCAAACGACAAACAACAAACAGCAAACAGCAAACAACTGCAAATCGGTTAACCAAAATGCCGCTGACCAGCAGCATCTCCAGCTTCTTCGACAATTCAACATCAGCATTAACATATCAACTTAATTTTTTTTTTTTTTTTTTTTACTGAGTCTGTATCGAATATTCGTTACAAGGGCAGCAATCTGCTTGCAGAAGTTCAGTTATCTGGACAGATACTCATCTAAATCAACAGGTACATATATATATATATTTTATATATTATTTATTTATAGCTATATTTAGTTTTGATTACCATTACCTTGCACAATTCGCTATGGTAACAGCCCATTGAAGGTGCTTTGATTGATCGCCTTGATCCATGTCTACCCAAAATACGCTCCTCTTCCAAGTCAAATCAAAAGTCAAACTCATGTGATTTCTGGTGCGAATTTGGCCAACGGCTACCAGGTTGACCAAGTGCTACTGAAGTGTCGATTAGGCAGCCCCCAAACACCAATTGATGATCATGATGATAATCACATTTATCATTTTATCAGCTTGGCTAACTCTTCAGTTGTATGGCTTTGTCTTAGTTGTAACTGAATTCATAATTTGATGTACTGCAAGTATTTCTTAATTATTTAATTAATTTTTTATAAACTATTGCAAGCATTTTGTAACCAGTTTTCATCAACCCTCTCCCACTGTGTGTGTGTGTGTGCATGTGTATGTTTAGCAAATGCTAGCCGAGTTCAAGGCTCGCCACGTGGCGTATACGTGATATGCCGGCTCTGTTGGCCAAATGGCTGAGCACGTTGCAGTCAGCGAACAAAACGCTTTTCGCACAATTAAGCAGCAGCAGCAGCAGCAACAGTAACAGCTACAGCATTAACTAACTGCTTTGTAATGTGGCAGCAATAAATTTTATGTAAATCGTTTTTGCTTAAAGCCATTTTGTTGTTGTTGTTGCTGTTGTTGTTGTTATTATTGCGGCCAAAGAAGAAAACGGTGCAGAGTTAAACAATGCAAATGAATTACATACCACATTGTAAAAAGCGCAACGCCATCGGGCCAAATGATGTGCAAGCAATCGCAACCGCAGTTACAAACACAGCACACACAGATAGTCACACATACACAACAATATGTGTGTGTGTGTTTGTTGTATGTTGAGTGCTGAGAGTCGAAAGATTTTCCAAGAATGCGCTGCCAGCTTCAGTCACATGCAGCGGGTGGGCTCTGTGTTGCCAGCCAAGTATCTTTCCACACACACACACACACACAGATACACACACACACATGCATATGCTAAGCTGCAATAACAACAACGACTACAAGTTTTGTTTTGTTTTTTATTTTGTTCAAAGTTATCGATTGCATTGGCAAATTAACTTTAAACTCTGCTCTACATTTAAGTTTTCTTTTTTATTAAGAATCTTGCAACAATTTATAATACATTAATAAACTTTAAGTACTTTACAGCAGAACATGCTCAAAAAGATCCCCCCTGCAATCTCTTGGCTGATCAGCAGCTTGACGAGTTATGCTTGGTTATGTCGTGCCTCAGTGTTAACCTGACTCTCCCTCTCCCTCTCCCTCTCTCTCGCTGTCTGTCTCCCTCTAAGTTGTCAACATCATTAGCAGCACAATTTGTTGTGAGAATATCAAAGTTTAAACAATGTGCAATGGCCATATCACTTGACCAGCAGCAACAGTTGCTTAGTTTGTTTAGACATCGCCAATTGGTCAGCAAATTAAGGCCAATGCTTTCGCTGGCCTTTCTGAACGAAATTGGCAGCAAAGCTATTGGCCTCGTCAAGCTGCCATTTGTGTTTAGGCATTGAATATGTTAATGGCACACGCAAGCGACATCGATACATCATTATGCGTAGAGTAAAAAAACAGCAATAACACTTGCATAACGCGTAAGAGATGCCATCAAAATTGGAATTGGAGCAGATTGCATCGTGTGGCATGCAGAGCAGTGCAGCACATGCAACTGCTGAGCTTACTTATTACCTTACCTTATTGTCGACCAAATGAAATGCGGCTGCTATCCACACTAAGTTGATTTTGAACTGTTGAAGCCAAAAATCTGCAAAGCACTTGACGCATTTGCATGAACTCGGTATGATATTTACACACAATCTTTATGATTTATATAATGAACAATTGGTTTTTTGCACTGGAAAAACTATTTCTTAGACGGCTGCTGCTGTTTCATCGACAATTGTTGTTGGCGTTATTTCGTTATTTCGCCACCAACAACAACAACATTTTTTTTTATATATATTTATTTTTTTGTTTCTTTTTTTTTATAAATATTGCTCTTTCTTCACACGCACATGCAGAGAGCAACACCAGCAATCAAAAGGCAGCAATACACACGCACACACACAGACACAAAATCACACACACACAGATGGGCTGAGAGCGCGGCTCGTGAGTATCGCGTATCCGTCAGATACAAAAAGGCAAAAGACAAAGCAACAACCGTTCGCTGGCGCGCACGTCGAACGAATAAAACGGCAAACGGAGCCAAGCCAAAGAAAACACTTGACGGCAAATCTTAACTTTAACTTTGGCTGCCAAACACAAACGCAAAAGCCAAAGCCAAAGCAAAAGCAAAAGTCAAATCAAAGACAGTAACAGAAACAAAAGCAATAACAAAGACAAAATAGTTCACAATGTTTTACTTTATTTTATTTACTTAGTTGTTGCTGTTGTTATTGCTGCTGTTGTTGTTGTGTGTTTTGTTTTGTCTGTAACGAACTTTTGGCCAAATGCATTTGACTCTTGGACGGTCGCGTTGTGATGATGAAAACGTTTGCAAAGTCAGCGCTCAACTGGTTCGCCATCCGCCGCTCAAATTGGTTTTATACGCAACACACTCTACACTCAATACTCAACACTCATCGCCTCCACTCTCAACACTCCACACTCCACACTCAAGACGGAGCGCATTCGCACTCGGTTACCAGATTCGAATCCGATTCAGCCTCCTCCCCCTCCCAGTTGCCCAACTGCCCAGCTGCAGCTACCGCATCAAAAGACTCCCAGCCACGGTTTCGGCTTTTGGTTGCAGCATCTCAAAAAAATAGAGGGAATTGAGGTAGGTTGAGAGTCAGCGCAATGAATGAGTCTGCAAACGGTGCTGCCAACTTGTTTTGTGTTTTAAAATCTCTTTAAATTTATTGTATTGAATTGAATTCATAAAGTTTGCAGACTCTTCACATTTATTATAGATTGGTTAATATACATAAGTCTTTGTCCAAAAGTAATTGTTAATTGACAACAGACAAGAATAAACTCAAAGCTTCACATCACTATTTCCGGAACTACCAGTCCACTTTGCAATATATATATACATTTATATACATTTATATTATATATTATCTTTTTCTTTAGTTAGTTTTATAACTTGACAGCTTTAAGCTTAGCTCTTGACTTATTCCCCCACAATGTATTTGGCATAATTGTTAAAATATTTATAGTTTCTGTTCATTTATCGGACTCTGTGCTAATCGCTGACAAAATGTTGAAACACATATTTCAATACCCTAAGAAAAGGTGTGTTATATTTCTTAGAATATATTTGAATTATATGAAATGTTATTTCTACATATACCACATTCCTAAATAGTCTCTCTCTACAGAGCTAAGTCGCTCTCAACAGCTTAGTTTAGTTGCAAGCAACATAAATATCGAAAACAGGCTAAAATAGTGGAAAAAGAACAATAATTCAAATCAAGTTTCAGACGGCTTTTATTTATATATCTATAGTACATAAGTGTAAAACATTTTTCGTTTATTCTTATAAGTAGAGTCAGGCTTTAAAGATATTTTTGTATTTTTGTATTTCACAAGACATCTTATTTATTTTTAATATGGCAATCAAACCTCATTATCCTCATAGTAAGTAACAAACAAAAGCGTTGTAAAACTTTACTTTAATATGGAATCTTATTTATTACTAATTTTATTTTACACTTCATATTTCAGTTAACATTTCGAACGTAAGCTTCTCCGCTTTTGATTTATGAATTGCTATTAACCTTTAGAGTATATCTAATAGAGTATTGGCTATTCTATATGAGAATTGGTTGTAGGATCCTTCTAGGTTTTATATTGCTAAGCAGCTGACCAGTTCTGAGCCACTTTTGCCGCATTCATCTCTGGTTTAATTAACATAATTAAATATAAATGCGAGCAAAAGCGCAAAACGTCAGCAAACGAATCCCATTTAAAAAAAAAAAAAACACATATAAAAAGACATATAAAAATAATATAAACGAGTTTACATAAGAACAACTTTTGGTTTTAACAAACAAAAAACAAAAAAAAATACAAATAGATGAACAAAAATTAAAAATAAAAAAGTTGCTGTTAAAATAATTTTTTCGCTTGCTGATTGCCGTTAAATCGGCATCAAGTTCATCATCAAACACGTCTGAATGTGAGTGTTGGTACGAGTATGGGTCTGGTCTGGGTCTGGGTCTGGCCCGAATGCCCGCTCAACTGGTTGGACATGGCTCTACTCATCTCAGATCTGGTCATTTGAATGCCAAAGGCATCGCTTTGCTCTTTTCACATTTGGCGTTAGCTTCTTGTTGTTGTTGTTGCTGTTGTTGCTGTGGTTGCTGCTGCTGCTTTGGCACTAAAAGGCAATTTATGATGAGCGCCGTCAGTGCCAGAAATTAAAAATTTATGACCATAGATGACGGCGAAGAAGACGAAACCCAGAAGAAGCATCAGCAACAGTTGAACAGCTGAACCAGCAGCAGCAGCAGCAGCCGGAGCAGCATCAGTAGTCAACAGCCCAACCGCAAACTGCGAAACTTAAATGTCAAACTAATTTAAACAAGACGCTCTATAAAAACTGGATTAATTAAGGTGCCAGCAGTCGTCGTGCTGACGTATTTTGGCCAAATGATTTGCAGCCCACGATTGATATCGGATCTCAAAAACGACAAATCCATATACAATACTGCAGCTAATGAAGGGAACTGTCCACTGAACTATTAATATACATATGTATGATATATGTATGAGTGATTGGCCAATTGAGTGATTGCCTGTTTGTTTAATTGGCTGCAGTCAATTAACATTTTGTCAGACACGGATACTTGATTTGTACTTTGTATAATTATATACCCTGTCGACAATTTAATAGGGTTAAACGAACTGAAGAGTAAAGATTCGAGAATATACAAGATGTAGATGCTAGACTGAGGTTGAACTTATGATTAACAGAGCTTAAGACAACCAACTTAATCTATAGATAGTTTTATAAACTGAAATTATATTGTTAATTAATTATATTATATTTGTTAGACATAAAGTTCAACATATATATACATAGATATAGTTAATCTGAGTATTTCACAACGCTAAGCCTACGAAATATGATCATAGCTGTCTGTTGGAAATCTACTTAAGATATTTAGACATATCTAAAGACATATCTTTCTACAGGATATTTTCAAGTCCATCAGTCTCGCGCTGACGCACTGCCACCTCTTTCAATTTGCCTACTGGATGTATGCGTGACATTTGCTTATATAATTAATTCAAAATATTTTAATTAACAAGTTCCCACATCTAACGGGGCGTATGCGCAATCTCTTGTCTTGTTATTACACTTATTCAATTAACTCAAGTGTCTGTCTTTGTCTTTGTCTCTGTAGGCACATTTTTTCGCGCCTGGCAAAAGGAAAGGTGTTGACCTTGTCCGGCACGCATCGATACACACTCGCACACACATACACACACGTAACGGTAACTGGGCGTTCCACTGGTTCACCTTCCAAAACTTCCATTTCCAATGCATTTGCATTTGGCCATTAAGCGAAGAGCCCTTCAAGAGAATTGAATTGGCTTAAACAAAAAGTGAAAGCCCCGGCTATAATACACATCAACTGGTATACTGCAACTCCTAACTGATTCCTTGGCAAATTCAAGTTCAAGGCCATTCAGTGGTCATTGATATTTTTGGGCAATTCAATATCTTGCCATTTACTTTGAATATTATATATCTAATTTATTATTGTTGTTGTTGCTGTTAAATATTGCGTTGTTGTTGTTGTTGTTACAACACTTGTGCACACAAATTATGTCTATAATTACGCGGCTGTTAATCGATTTTTAAGTTGTTGCCCTGGCTCCAAGTTATACAACAATTTTTTAACACCTTGCGCACAATGGAAATGCCATTTGTTGTTGTTATTTTTTATAACTGTCGCTATTGTTATTGTTTATAGCGTTGGCATTTTGGGGCGCACACTCATAACTTGAACCAATTTGAAATGTATTAACAAAAAAAATTCAAGTAAATATACTCGACTCAAGTTGATCGGAAAGTCAATAAAATATCAAGTTTTATAGTATATATATGCAACAAGTATTTGAAGCCACAGACACAGACAAGCCACACGCACACCATCACAACTCATACACACACATGCAAAACCTCTAAGTGCATGTTACTATCTAGAGCATGAAATTCAACTGGCCGCCTGACTGGACTTCGACTGGACTTGGAACAAGTGGTCAGTTGATTGGCCGAGCGAATTGTGTCTAAAATCAAATTGGCTAAGCCAAATCACATTTTAGTTACGCTGCAAGCAGTGCAACTCCCGCTTAACTAGCAGATACCCAGATACCCTGTAAGCAATAGCACCATAGTAACTTGAATAAATTTTACTTTTCACTTTCAATTCTGTCTCATTTCATTTAGTCTGAATTTGTCTACTAATTTCTATTTCTTATGCTTTAAATCAACAAATATTTCAGCTTCAGCTTGTCTTAACCATACCCCTGTGCACAATTAATAGCTACAGGGTATAACAAGTTCTGCAATTGCATTTTTAAACAAAAGCTGTGAGCTTAAATAGCAAGATAAGTGGGTGAATTTCGTGCATTAGGTGAATGTACTTTACATAAATATTGATCAATGATGGCAATTATTAATTATTATAATGATGAGCGTAGTTATAATTATGATTATAATCAAAGCTTTAACTCAAAGCAAGAATTTAAGTTTTAAACATTGCTCTCTCTGTTAATTGTTTGCTGTTACCAACTGAATGTTCTAAATATATATCGATCTGTCTGGCAGTCTTTTGTTAATTGTTTTATCTAATCACTTATATATACTTATCGTTATCTATCGTATATCGATTTCATAACAAGCACCTAATTGTCACTAATCAGAATTTCTTTGCCTTGATGTCAGATTTCTACAAAGAAACATAAGCACACCACTTTGAACATTGTTGTACGCCTTTCAAATTCTGTCAGCTCTGAATCGTTGTTGTTTTTGTTGCTCTTGTTGTCACTGCTGTTGTTGTTGTTGTTGCTGTTACTGTGCTTGTTACCAACACTCAAAAGAAGGCGAATTCATTTGATTTGAGCTCGAAAGCAACTGCAGCGCAAGGTAAGAGGCCAATTACTCAATTCGCATGCAGCGACGCGACGGTAACGACGGCGGCAGCAAACAATTGCAGTTTAAAGTTGAAGTTGAAATGCATTTGTGTAGTGATTGGTGCTGCCACCGCCCGAGTCTTGAGTCTAGAGTGCCAGCCCCACTGCCCCACTTGCCTCTCGCTTGGCTACTACGCGCCACTCAAATTACCAGGTAAGACTAATTTTGATTGTGTATGCACACACACACGCACACACACTCACACACATACACAAGCATACGGACACATGCAGCTCACGTGCAGACTAGCATTGCAGAGTGAAAAAGTGATGGGTGGGAGGGAGAAAGGGAAAAGGGAAGGAGTATAGCAAGCAGTGCAGTCGCTGTCGTCACCAGCGTCATCGCCTCGCGTTCGTTTCTTAAGTCATTCGTTTTGGCTGACACTAAACTGTTGCACTAAAGTGTTTGTGCTGTGGTTGTTGTTGTTGCTGCTGCTGCTGTGGCTTGTTTGTTGTTGTTTGGCGCTTGTCGATTTACAGCCAAGTTTGTTTTGGTTTTTTTTCTCTGTTTTTTTTTTTTTTTTTTGGTATTGGGTTTTGGGTTTTGCGTTACTAGTTGGGTCAGGTTGCAGATTCGAAAGTGGGTCAATTTATTACTGCAATGCATTTTTTAACTGCTGCTGCCTGCTGCCTGCTGAATGATACTGTTGTCACTGCTGCTGCTGGTTCACTCTGTTCAACTTTGTAGGCCACTTTTATAGGGGGTTGCATAAAATTAATTAACTTTGAGTTGATTTTGTTTTTTTTTGTGGGTGGGCGTGTTGTTTGTCTGTTAGGCGCAGCCGTCAATTTGCCTACAAATTTAATCACATTTTGTTCGTATTTCGTATGTTCAGCTTCTGCTTCTTCTAAACTTAACTGCTGGCCGCCGAAGGTCATCATTGGACCAGGAACCGCCACAAAATGTGGGTTAAATGTTAGACGATGCTGATGATGAGCATCACAGCAAATTGCATAAGACGAGTGTGTGCAGCCGCCGGGCATCAACAAAAGGCAGCAAAAGGCAATATGCAGCTGGAAATTGGTAGATTGTAAGTTGGTAAAATTGTAAAATGTTAGTGTAAGAGTGCAGGCCATAAATACAACGGGCCAAGTGCCTGTGCGAGTGCCAGTGCCATGTGCAAGCCATTAGAGAAGACATGTCTAATGCTGCGGCTGCCTCTGCCGCTGCCGCTGCCACTGCCGCTGCTCTATGGCAATCGCAATATGTTTTTGGCTAATGTTTTCGATTTTGGTTTTATGTGTGAGAAAACTCACAAAGCTCGGCAGTAGACAGACAAACAACGCATTGGCCGTTGAACGTTTTTTATGGTTGTCGGTCGCAAATAAACCAATGCACTGCCATCTGAGAATTGCCATTGTGGGAGTTGCTTCAGCTCTGTGCAATTTGTATGACTCGCTCGCTCATTCATCTTCCGATCGACCATAAAGCTACCGTGAAATTAGCCAAAAAAAATTGTTGCCAAAGCAAAAAAAGACAGAAGCAAAAATGTGCACTGCTTGGCAATATACGGTTTGGGCGAAGCAGTGCACGATCGTTGTCATAGCAGCGAGCAATGAAACAAGAGCAAAGTGGCTCATTAGTTTTCATTAAGTTGGCAACTCTACTTATTTAATTGTGCACTACTTGACACTGCTTTGAACTGCTTGTCGACTACTCAAACGCTCGCTGCTACAAAACCAACTGTTGCATTATTTCAAAAGTTTGAAATTTATTGTAATTATATTAATTATATTAAATTAGATTAGCCCGTTCCTGTTTTTATAACCTTACATCTATGCTCATCTTAATACTCTGCACTAACTAGAATATCTTTAATTGTAGTCAATTAGTACAAAGTTAATTGATGTGGCCCACATGAGCGATACAAATTGACCAGCAAATCTGATATTCTAGATTAGATTAGATTATCTTTCAATTTTTCTAACCAAAAACCGTAGATCCTTTAAACATAACAGAAATTTGAGCTTCTTAAAAGCGTCAGCATCCTCTTATATGCACTTATATCATATTCAACAGATACAGCTACATATTTACAGTTTCTGTTCGAAATTGTGTTGAGTTAAATATCGTGCCTTTTCCCAACCTTTATCGCTTGACTGGCGACAATTATCTGGTGATTCGCTGGCTCTTGCCCAGCTCAAGTGAACTGTGGGTCTTCCACAAAATACTACCATTTGCCGCTGTATTTGTTTCTGAATGTTTAAACAATAATAAAAATGGCAAAATCATCATTTATTGAAAACAGCTTTTATTGATATAAAGTTTTATAAACAAATAGAACATGATTTGATGTGTGTAAATAGTAACGATAAGAATAAGCATCAGAGAGCTCCAAACGCGATCCAAATTTTGTCAGTTGGCTGTGAAAAAATAAAATAAAAGAGAAGATTATAGCATTCGCCATATTTTATATGCATTCCTACATACATATGTACATCTATGTACACATACATGCATATACTTTTTGTTTATTCATTATCAATATGTACATATGAGCATGCTTATCCACATTTTAGTGTATCTTTCTCTCGTTTCTCTCCGCTTCGCTCTGTGTTTGTTCTTTATTCATTATTTTATATGTGCCTTTGTTACGGTAATCGACAATTCATTTGACGCTGATTTGCCTCCTTGGTACACCTAACCTCTCATAGGCTATGTCTGAGAGAATTGCAAATGCACAGACAAAGCCTAGTAGAGGCTAGATTTATAAGGAAATTTCTGACAAGCCCACTTATTGTATTGTATTTTTCCCAAAAATCACAAAAATCAGATGGGGGCTGAGCTGGCTGCGCAACAACAATTCGCCAGTGCGCCGCTTTCTTCTCATTTCATTTGCTTTTGCGTTTGCGATTTAATTTATTAAGTTGTATCTGTCGTAGTTTCGTGCTTTGCTTACGCATTGGTTTGTGTTTTATTTTTATATAGAAAAAAAACTGACATAGGCCAACGAGCTCTTTTCACTCTTAGTAAATAGCAACTTTCACTTTTCTCGCATTTATATTTCGCGTTTTCGTCAAATAACTAAATTAATTGCAATGGCAAATAGCAAAATTCAACAACGGAAACACATGCGAACTAACCGACGGTCTATACGCGAATAATCAAATGCGGAGAAGGAGAGCGTGAAAGAGCGCTAGAGTCGCGCCCCATCGCCAGCTAGAACAACAGCAATAAATTCATATAAGCACCAACATATGCACGTACAAACATACATACATTAGTAGTTATGCAGCCTGTTGCTGTGTGTGAGTGCATTTTAAAGTTCAAGTTCAAAGCGACGGTCGCTGCTGTTACTCCCGCTGATTGCGTCGCATTAGAATTCCGGCTCTTGCTCTTGCTCATGCTCGTCCGTTTGCTCCCCACACACTCACACATGAGCACACCCACACATTCGCCCTGACAGAGTGCACGTACACGCGATTCGATCGTTCGTCGTGGTCGTCGTTGGCGCCGTCGGTGGTAGTCTAGTCGCTTTCTATTTTGAAGCTCGCCGAGCACGAAGTTGTGGCTCCGCTCTCTCGTAGGCGCTCTCGTTTGCGCTCACCTAGTTGCCCGTCTATGTACCTGCATAAGTACGTCATAGACGAAACTAATGCTAGTTTCTCTCTGCTGGCATTATATTTGGTGTTGTCGCTGCTGCTGCTGTTGTTGTTGGGGCAGAAGTAATCCATGTCAGTAGAACACGAACACTTTCGATTTTTCTATTTGACGTTTGCGCGCCGCGTGGCGTCTGTGGGGCGTGCGCCGCCGTTTTTTTAAATAAATATTTGTTCTTTTTTTATTGTGCTTCTCCATTTAGCTTGGTAACGTTATCAATAGTTTCTTATTTAAATACTATTTATTTTTATGCTTATTTATCACTTGATTTTTGGGGCGTCGTCTTTTTTTTCACTTGAATTTAGTGGTGCACTTTTAAATCAACTTTCGACTCCCAACGATCTTGACACTCGCACAGTTTTGGTTTTAATAAACTCGAGTATGAAGCGAGTTTAAGCTTTTATACTCTCCAACGACGTCGACGTCCATTGGCGGCGCACGCAGCGTTGCAGAAAAGCGTTGAATTCTGCATATGTATGCATGTGTGAGTTTCAGTGATTATGAGTGTGTGTGTGTGTGTGTGCGTGATCGCTGCTTTCGTATGCTTCATTTTATTATTTTGTTGACTTTTTATATTCGAATTCTTGGCCAGCGAAATATGTACATACAGAAACGAAACGACGACGGAATGAACATTTTGCATCTTTCGATCGTCGTTTATATTGGCAATGGCGATGGCTCTGCCAGCGTCGCGACGCTACTGCTGCTGCTACTGCTACTGCCGCTGCTGCACACACGCACACATGAATATGAGTTACTTGAGCATCACTTTGTTTTGTATTTCGGTTGCCGTTTCTCGCTTCGCCTTTATTCGGCCAATTGCTTTGCTTCTTTTTTAGGCGATTTCACACACATACAAACATATGTACATATGTATGTTTGTATGTCCATATACATATGTATATACAAACATACATACATACATACATGCATGCATATGTACATATCTGTTCTTTCTGCAGCCTGCGCCGCCCACTCTTCCAGCCATGAGCCCCGTTTGCCAGACGTGTCGTTGTCGTTGTCGCTTCTGCTGCTCTCTTATGCAGAGAAACTCCTCTGTCAGTCTCTCTCTCTCTCTCTATCTCTCTCTCTCTCTTTCTCTTTCTCTCTCTGTCTTGCTGTTTTAAGCCGCGTCTTGGTATGCTGTGCTGCTATTGCTGAATTTGCTCTTGTTGTTGTTGTGGTTGTTGTTATTATTCTTTCTGCCTTTCATGGGTGTTGTCTGCTTTTTTCTGAGGGCGCAAATTAAGTTCGAGTCATTAAACCGGTCAGCTAAAGTAACGCAGCATCTGAGACTTAAGTGAAAAGCTGTTCATCAAGGAATAAACAAAATTGTTGTGGTTACTTAAGCGTTTCGCAACTGTCTCAAAGGTATTGACCGACTTTGCTGTAACCTGAGCATATACAATGAAACTTAATGCTCTTTTGGGGATCCAAACAGAGGCGCCAGGTGACAGACGACGAGCACACGGACAGTGTAAAAGGAATTGAACTGTAGACTTGACTCTGTAACTGTTTATGCTTGAGTTGATACTGAGACCGTGAAACTGAACCATAATTAATCAAATTTATTTATATATAAGTTGTTAACTGATAGTATCTCAATATTACTATACGTAAATAAATGAAATGACAATAAGAAAATAGAAACAGCAAAGTTGATAAATCGACTTGAACTCTACAAACACATGTACAAAGTATGTTTGAGTGTATTTGTATACACGCGCTGCTTTTGATTAAGTATATGTACATATGTATGTACATATGTATGTATGTATGTATGTGTACATCACTCCTCGTTCCTTTTACTATATACGATCGAATGCAATGAACTCAGCAACGACTTTGCGCTTGTTTGTTTAAAAATAAAAATAAAATACAAATTTACAAAAAAGAAAAATAACAAAAATAAAAACGAATCAACAAACAAAAGGAATTCTTTGTTTATGGCGCGGCCAACCTGTGTGGAGTCTCCATTGCCGTCTGTTGTTGACGCTTCAATTGGGGCGCAAATTGCAAAAACCGCAAAGGAGAAAAGACAATAACAACAACGACAACAAAATTGCAACAACCAAAGAGCATCAAATTTTGGGTGAAGAGTTTTGAGTATTGAGTTCATTGGCTCCATGTAGAATTTATTTATCAGTTGAAATATTTTGCTAACAAATTGCAGTCAATGACATTGCTCTCCCCAAAATATACACACAGGAATTTAGCAGCGCTGCAGCGGATGTGCTGCGTCAGTATGCGTGGGCAGGGAGAGCGAAGAGCGGAGAATGCGCAACAGGTCACGCAAGCGTGCTAAAGTTTATTCATCTCGTTCCAAAATGCGCAGCAGCTTCAAAAATCGACGCAGTCTGAAATTTGAAGCAAAATCAATGAAGGAAGAAGTGCTAGAGAGTGTCTGAAAGAGAGATTGAGAGCAGAGCAGAGAGAACGTTTGACTCCGACTTCAACTGCACACTTGTGTAAAGCTCAAAGCAACAAGAGCAACAAGCTTTCGGCTGGCAACGTGGGAAGAGCTAACGAAGCAGGAGGCAGGAGAAACCGGCGAAACGCTGTTCTGTCTACGACAGCATCAACAATAGCAACAACAACAAAAACACCAACAACTGCCCGCAAAATTGTTTAATTATAAATTGTAGAAAAGAAAAACAGTCAAGCAAAAAGCAAAACAAGCATGCGAGTGAGAGCGAGATGGATAGCGTGGAGAGTGCGAGATAGAGATAAGTTTTTGTTGAAGGACACACACGGTCTTTAAAAGTGAGTAATGCACTAGAGGTTGTTGACTCTGTCGCTGGCGGTTGTTGTTGTTGTTTGTTGATTTTGCGTTTTTGCACTGCCCGCTGTTGTTGTTGTATTTAAACACACAAGCACACATGTATGTGTGTGTGTGTGCATGTATGCGTAGAATCTTTTGTTATGCGTTTTTATTTTTTGGCGTTGTCGTTGTCGTTGCTTGATTGCTGCCTTGTCTTTCTTTCTTTCTCGCTCTCTCCCTCTCTCTGCATGCGTGTGTGTGTGTGCGTGCGCAAAGTCAAAGTGATTAAACTTTATGCGCAATTTATTTTGCATTCACATTCACCACAATAGCAATAAGAACAACAACAATTGGCAGCAAGAAAAAAAAAAGCAAAATTATTGTTTAATGTTAATTCAACGCAAGCAACAACAAATTGACCAAAATAGCTGTAACAGGTTCGGGCTCACGACAAGTATACGTAATTTTATGAGTCGAAATAGTTAAGGGGGCAATTGCATTTGACATTTCTACAGATTGAGAAGAAACATACATATGTATGTATATCTACAGCAATCTGTAGAAATATTGTTTGATTCAACATAACCTCACAGCTAATCACTGTGGGTATTATTAAGAACCAACTATGAATAACCAAAATTTGCTGAAATTATCGATCTGACGATCAACTGTTAAAAGCATTCTAGAGGTCCTAGAACAATACACAGTCTGCCAAATGACACAAGATCTCGGAATTTGCATGCTTTCCGGTACAAGTTGGCAGTTGCCAAGTTGCATGCCGCTTGTCGCTTGCCGCATGCCGCACGAGACAGCAACATGTGCCACAAAATGCGGGTGTTAAATGCTGCAAGCGATTCCCTGACTGACTCAGCAAGGGATGCGGATTGCGCTACAAATTGACACCCAGCAGACACCAGACTCCAAACATACATATGTATATATGCGAATGTATAGTATGAGTATATATACTTTGTATAGGAACAGATGCGCACAATATGGTGCATTAATTTCAGCTCCTGCCGGACGACGCCAGACCAGGGACACAGTTGCAAGTTGCTGTTGTTGTTGCCGTTGTTGGCGTTGTTAATCGTCTTGACAGGCAGCCGCATCGTGCGTGCTGCTCCCAAGGCCAGTGCAATATTTTACACTGTAACGTCGCCTCGTCGTCAGTCAGCAACTTCCGTCAGCTTCTCTCTGCCAGCTCCTACTCTCCCCCCCACCCCCATGCGTTAGCCGGTGCGTCATCTTGGTGGATTGAGGGGTGTGGGAGCACAACATGGTGAACGGGAATGGAAACATAGTTTAGATGGCGCTGCACATTGCATGGCTAGCGTTTCGTTTTTCGCCTTGATGATCGTACATATGTACATATATGTACATATATGTATATATATATACATATATGATATTTTTGCCATTGTCATTGCCGCACAATACACGCCCACACACAGAGGCGAGGGAATTAAAAAAGCTGGCCAAACTCCTCATATATCGAAACTCATTTCATTCTACGTATGGTACTGATCGTATAGCACTGATTCATTCATTCTGGATTCGGATTCAATGCCAGGACTGGTACTTAAGTATTGTAAACGTTTAACAAATAACAAGTTTCAATTTCTGTAACAAAGCTATTCTATTCATAATTAATAATTTGATTGCCCTCAAATGGCCTACAATACATTTGATCAATAAACAGAGTTGCCATATCGTTAACATTTTATAACCTAAAAACTTCAATTTTATCAAGAAGATTAGGAATTGCTAGGCTAATAGTGTCAAATTGATATATTTGCTAGTAAAATGGAATATCAAGAGAGCTTCCTGGTGAAACAGTAAGTATGTGGTCCTGCAAGCCATTAATCTCAAAGATTCAGCTGAGATCTTCATAGTTTGTATAGCGTGACAGCCATGGCAATACTATTTACTATGATGATACTGACGATCCCCTATTTTCGAGAGAAATTTCAATTACATTTGGGTGGAATATATAACAGAGCAATTAATTTTACTCTGATCAGATATTGGGAGGATGACTTGTCGCCCGTGTCCAAGCAACGTCTAAGGATTGTGGAGCGCAAGACTTTGGTGTTGGACATGGATGAGACATTGATTAAGTCGTATATAGAATATCATTCAAGGAGACGGTGTAGAAGAGCATCAATGAAGACAAAGCCGCTTGTGGCACACGATTTCTCCTTCTATATACCAGCTAGAAATGTTACCGTCTACGTCTATAAACGACCGCATGTTGACTACTTTCTCGATCGCGTCTCCGAGTGGTACAATCTGGCTGTCTTCACTGCCGCCACAGAGATCTATGCTTCGAGGGTGCTCGATCATCTGGATGCAGGACGAAACATTTTGAATCGTCGGTTTTATCGAGATCATTGCATTAATGTATACGGTATTCGGGCCAAGTTTGTGTCTTTGTGCCACAAAAATCTGGCCAATGTGCTGCTGCTAGATGACTGTCACATGGCCAATAGCTTTAATGTGGGGAACGCTATCCGCATTAAACCCTACAAACTGGGCACCAAGGACAGTGAGCTGCTCGGCATGCTGCCCTTCCTTGATGCCCTCCGATTCACCCGCGATGTACGCTCCATTCTGGGACGGAATACACGGTATAAGCATATAACAAGCGCCTTATTCTACCGATACAATAACTTTATATGAATACACGTTATCCAATCAATTTTTGTAAACATGAAGTGACTCTTTGTGTTTTAATATCCAACTCGAGTGGAGTTAGTCACAACAGGCCTTGCTTATTTGCTTAGTCAGCAAATGAATCACTAGCGACAATGACTTCCAGTTCAGTGCAAGGTTGCCGGGCCCTATCGGTGCCTAGACGCTGCTCCACTTTATCAGTGGCGACATTGAGAAATTGGCGAAATTGTTGATGGTGGTGGCATCTCTTGGCCATCGATATCAGCTACATTTCTCAGTCGCGAAACCAAAACTGAAACCGGCTGGCGAAATGTATTTCTTGCTAATCTTCTTGACCAGGCAATGGGTGCGGCAATTAAGTCACCATAGCCAAACGCAACCAACAACAGCAACGGCCACAGAAACTCTAGGGCGAGAAACAGTTGCTAGAGGGGGGAATGGGGAACTGCCGCGCATTTCCAATGAAGATCATTATTGTCTCGCCGCGGATGCTGGCGGCGGCCCCAAAAACGAAAAGACTGAAGCAAACAAGTTAATGAACCCGTTGCCTGCGTCGCAACCAACGTCGTGGATCCTTGAACTCGACTCGTATCGAGTCGTCCAACTAGTTTGGCCTGCGACTGTGCGCCCCAATGCTTGTGCCTCTGGCTGGGCGACGGCTGCAACCAGAACCAAAATCTGTGGCATGAATTCTCTGGAAATGATCGAAATTTCATTTCATTGCGACGTCGCGCACAAACTACAAAAATTGAGTTCAACAGCATTCCGGTTCGGTCTTTTTTGGCTCCACAGTCTGCCGTCTACGGTGTACGGTCTGTGCTCCTCTGGCCAGCCCCCACCGTCTGTCTGGACCCGGTTCTATGTTCTTTTGTATATGTGGCATGGCTTAGAAGTGGTGACTATGCCTCGGACTTTTCTCTGTTAACTTTCCATTATCCTTGAGGCCCAAGTCAATGCCCTCGTCTCGCATTACACAATTGCAGCGGGCGGCAGAAGCAACAACAACAACAACAGCAGCAGAAGCAGCAGCATCTCGAGTTATCCTCCGGCCCCTTGCCGCTCGCTCAAGTTACACAGAACTCCAGTGGCCTACTTCCACTTGAATGAAACAAATGGGAAGGGGAATGGAAATCAGAATGGGAATGGGATATGGGGTGTGGGGTGTGGGGTAGGGGTATGTGAATCGCCCGCCTCGTCCGCTTGGAACAAAAGCTTTTGTGCCAATGAGCAGGCCAGCAGGCCAGGAGGCAACCCCAACCCCATTCCGTAACTAACAACTCTCAACTCGCAGCTCGCAGCGATCCTGTGGCCAGTCAAAGACAAAGAAACTCATTTTGTCGCATGCAAAAATTAATACAAAACAAATTCGAGTGAGAGCTCACTCATACATATACACACTCACACTCACACACACACACAAACACATTTGTATGTATGTATGGTTTTGTGTATAATTTTATTTTTATAACTGACCTCGAACTCATGTGCAATGTGATTGAACTGCCACTGCTGCGATATCTGTGAGCTTAAGCCCCGCCCCTTCCCGTTGCCGTTTCCATCAGCATTTGCATGCAGACTGCATACGAAGAGTCGGTCGGAAAGTGCTAGCGATAATGTCGACGTTGAGCTTGGGATCAGAATCGGAATCGAAATCGGGATCTGGATGCGTTGTGTCCGTTGACAAACAATATGGAAATTTTAGCGCGAAATCGCATCGAAGAGTGCGGGGAGCAAAGGGGCAAATAGCAAATGGCAATGATGATGATGATGATGGTAAGTGAGTGAGTGAGTGCATTGTCAGAGGGGGGATATAATGTAGTTGCAACCGACAACAACGTTAAATGCATAATAAATGCGGTTTCAAGAGGTTTGGAAAATAAAAAATGCGTGCTGCGACTGAATTGCACTTTCAATGAGCTAAAACAAAATGTTAAAACAGAACAGAATTTAACGATAGCGACAGCGACAGCGACAACGCGGCAAATGCGATAAGAACCCAGCCGCAAATTGAGAGGTGGAGTGAGAGCGATAGTGCGGGAAAAGGGAAAGAGAGAGTGCAGGGACCGGCAGAACTGTGGGAAGTCCATTGCGTTACGTTAGCTACAAGAAGGCAGTATCCGACCACGCCCATTTCGTAAAATCAAATGAATTTCATTGACTTTTGTATTGCATTAATAAAAAAAAGCAAAAAGTGGGAGAAAACTGAAGAGAGAGAGAAAGAAGTGGAGCAAGAGCGAGTGTGGAGGAGAAAGCGTGCGGTACAGTTCTTTATCAGGAATACTTTGTTAGGTTTTGGAGTCTTTGCTGCTGTGCAAATACTAAATTTTTTTTAACTCAAAATAAAATACAAAACAGACCTAATGTAGAAAGCAGAGGCGCAGATAGCAACCAAAGAGGTTTGCCTGTAGCTCCCCTGACAGTACGTGACGTGCGCCACTGACCAACAGCAACAGCGAGCGCGCAAAATGTTTAGCTGACGTCATTTGTCCTTGAATTCGTGTATTTGCCGCAAAACAAAATTCGCAAAATTCAATGCACTTGGCAGCGTCGGCAGCAGCCCAAAAATAAAAAACAAAAAAAGCGAAGCAGAGAAACATCAACAACACAATAAGATAAAGTACTGGAGCGAGAGATTTGAGAGAGTGAAAGCGGCAAAGCACTGTGAAAACAGAAGCTTTCGGTGTACTTACAAACACATGTATTTATGCATTTTCAAATATGCGTGCGTGTGTGTCCCACATTGCTTATTTTTTTTTAATAATAACGTTTTTGGTTTATTTAACATTGCTTATTAATCAAGCAATATTTGTTATTTTAATATATGAAAATAAAGCTTTAATTCTAAGCTTTAGATAGGTTTCTTTTTTAATCGAGCTCAAAATGGTTTCAAAGCTAACGGTTTTGCAACAAAACTCAATGGTGCTTATTATTGTAAGCTCAATGCTATGAAACTCTTGCACGCCAAGTATCGATATTCAAAATGAGACAAAGAGTATTTGAAAGTAGAAGAAATTGGAAAAGTATATGGTTTTATTTTAAAATATACAATTTATATATATAATCGATGAATCATTAATAGAAATCATTTGTTGCAAAAAAATGCACAATGATTTGTGGCCTAAAAACGCATCGATAACATCGATAGTATCGACAATAGCTTTGCAGAGGTACGCTTGCATTTGCATTTATATCGATAGCGATAATTGAAATTATTAAACATTTTGTATAAAAGCCTTAATTTAACAAAACAGCAATTGCAACGCCCGCCGGAGAACACGTGCCGCATTTGGCCTGACCGAAATCGCAACTAAAGAGCCAAAAATCAAAACAAACAGAAAACAACGAGCCTTAGAAGAAGAGCGAGCACCTGCACCCTTGTTTTGTTATATTAATGTAGTCAAAAATACGTTCAACGAGCTAAAGTTATTAATGTATTGGAGCAACCTCAGCACCAGGTAGGTAGGCTTAACAGCCACTTAATTATACACATTGTCATTGTTCTGAAGATTTCGTTCTATTTTGCGCATGTTTAGGTCTGTATCGTTATAGTCAAGTGTGTCAGCTAATTACGGAGCTAGTGCATGTGTAATGATGTATTTGCTGAATACATTTGCACAGATGTAAATTAAATATATTTCTGTTTTTTTTTTTTAACTCGTCACAAGACGGTGACAGTGCCAGCGTCTTATCAGCTTTTATCTGGTTTTGCCTCGCTCTTTGCCCTTTGCCCGTTCCTACGGTCAACTCAAAATGGAATTAATTTATAATCGCAGCAATTGAAACAAAAAGAATGACACATGTATATGTTTATATATACTTGTATACATATGTTTGTATATAAATAGATATAGATAGACGTAGATATGTATTATTTATTTATATACATATATATACTGGAGTGAAATAGGTATTGTTAAAGGGCTAAATTCCGAGTCGACAGTCAAGAGCAACTATAATCTCAACGTTTGTTTGTTTTAGGCTTATGCGGGTCATATCATTAATTTGATATAATAATCTCAGAGCACACATACACATACACGTGCAACGGCTTATCTACTTGTAAATATATCAGTTTTTTCTTACTATATTCGCACAGATAAAGATACTCAACGTTAATTGATAAGCCAAAACAGTCCAACCACATCGAGATGGGACAGACGCTCTCGGAGCCGGTGACTGCCAAGGAGTCATCATATTGCCAGAATCGACAATATCGTGTCGGGAGTAGTTGCATGCAGGGATGGCGTATCAATATGGAAGATTCACACACACATATACTCTCGCTGCCGGATGATCCGACAGCTGCCTTCTTTGCTGTCTATGATGGACATGGTGGTGCCACAGTCGCCCAATATGCGGGCAAGCATTTACATAAATTTGTTTTAAAACGCCCCGAATACAATACGAATGACATTGCCAAAGCCCTAAAGCAGGTGAGTAATGTGAAGATTTTACAAGTATTACTCATTTCTAATATATTTCATCATTGGCAGGCATTTCTGGATATAGATTATGAAATGCTGCACAATGAGTCATGGGGCGAGCAAATGGCCGGCTCAACGGCCGTTGTAGTTCTGGTCAAGGATAATATGCTTTATTGCGCAAATGCCGGTGATTCGCGTGCAATTGCCAGCATAGATGGCCAATTGGAGACACTCTCCGTTGATCACAAGCCAAACAATGAATCCGAGTCGAAGCGCATTATCGAGGGCGGCGGTTGGGTGGAATTTAATCGTGTTAATGGTAATCTTGCCCTCTCTCGTGCTCTTGGCGACTTTGTATTCAAGCGTGCGAACAAAAAGCCGGAAGATCAAATAGTCACAGGTAAGAACAAAGAACATCATTCGCATCAGCCGCAAATGCATTCATCTGTTGTCATTGCAGCCTACCCGGACGTGGAGACGCGTCAAGTTATGGAGGATTGGGAATTTATTGTGCTGGCATGCGATGGCATCTGGGATGTGATGAGCAATGAGGAAGTATTGCAATTCTGTCGTACACGTATCGGTCTCGGTATGCAGCTGGAGGAAATCTGTGAAGAGCTGATGAATCATTGTCTGGCACCGGACTGCCAGATGGGCGGTCTGGGTGGTGACAACATGACCGTCGTCTTGGTTTGCCTGCTCCATGATAAGCCCTACAGTGATTTGGTTCAACGTTGCGCGAGTACGAACAAATCATCATGTCTGGATGGGGATACTGAAAAAACAGCACCAGCTCCAGCTCCAGAGCCAGCGACAACCGCAACGGAAACAAACCCCTGCGAGGGTAACAATGCAACAACTACGGAACTTTAAACCAATCCGCAAATCTTGCACCAATTAGAGTTACGATGTGAAACCGGCAAATGAATTCGCTGCTGGCAGCATAAAAAGGTCTTTTCCCGATTACAATTCCATTTGATATTTCCGAAAACGCAATTGATTTTAGTTTTCAATTTTGCCAAAGCCTACAATTACATATTTTTTACGCAAGATATTTTGCTTACCTGGCAAAATTCGAAGCGAGAATTGAATTAGTTTTATGCAAATTCTCAAATGAAATTGTTATTCAGAATGGACTCGATTTTCTAGAGCGCCTTACAATGCCATTCAATATGAACATGTGTACTTAACGCGCCTGTTTACAAACACATACTCGTACAATCCCTTCGCCGCATCTAATTAAGAACGCAAGAACGGGCTATCCATACTCTTTGTTCTGTCAAAAATGAAAAAAATTGTATTAATTGTTTAGTATTTATGTATTGTACCTATATACCTTGGCCTATTGAGAGTTTTGGGATTGGTCTTTTAAATGTTAGCAAAAGAAAAAAAACAAAAAAACAAAAGAGCTGACCGTAATTGTAATAATAATAATAATAAAGTAAAAGTGTTTTTGTAGTGCCCAAAAATCGTTGGAAATTCCATTAAGTATACGGTTTAACTACGGGTTCGATCCAAAGTAGTCATGCTAGAGGCCTTTTTACATCGCAATAATATATGATAAAAGATAATATGAATTTTCAAATACACCAAAACAAAAAAAACGATCAAATCCAATTATGAACTTACATATCAAATTTATTGAATTGGGATGCACTTGGGGGAGAAAGAGATATGATTCAGTATAACCCCCTCCTGGAAGCAAGATGTTTGGGATGTTGTTGTGTACAGCATTTGCTGGTTAAATGTTTTATTGGTTGACATGTTATTATCGTTATCATAATCAAATTTCGTTTATCGCTTCGATTCCTATTACTTCAGCTAACTACATTTAATCTACATATGCGCCATTTGTTTTCTGGTTTTTCTCTTTTTATTTGATTTTCGTTTATATGATACATACAATAAAATAAAATATGCATTTATGATTTTCATTAGATGGTTTTCCCTTTTGCGTTAGTTCTTTTTTGTTTCAGTTGGTTTTTTGTTTTTGTTTTCGTTTTTGTTTTTGTTTTTTATTTCAGCTCGTAAGTATAAATCTCTGTACTACATCGAGCACAAAATTTCACTCTTAACTATAAAGAAAAAATGAAAATGGTTTGCGGCTTTTGTTGTTGTTTTTCTTGTTGTTACTGTCTCTCAGTGTAATAGTATTGATTTTTTTTTTTATATAATTATAATTTATTTATACTTTTCTTTCGGCATAGGGATATTGTTTAGTTATAGTTAGGTTTTTTTTTAGTTTATAGTTTAATCATATGCAATTTTATAAACCATTTTTGTTTTTTTACTTTACAATTATCAATTTTGGTACAATTAATAATATTAATCATATACTCTTGATATATTATTACATTGTTGCTTTCGCTTTAACAGATTCTTGTTTTGTTCATTTATTTTTTAGTGATAACAATGTGCGTAAGCATTTTTATGCAATTATTTTTAACAGAAAAACCAAAAAAAATATATATATATTGAAATGTAAAAAAAAATAATTAATAAACACTTCAACTTCATCGAAAACAAGCACGGTTAACTAGTTTAACGCCCTTCACAAGGGGCGTATAGCAAAAACAATAAAAATAATGCAATAATATCAATGAAGGGAGCGCTCGACTATAACTAAAAATTAATTAATATGAAATATTAATGGCAGTGCCAAATGAATAAAGGAAAGATTAAGCGAGCGTCTATTATAGAATCATATGTATACATGTGTATTTATATGTTTATATCAGGGGTAGTTCTACAAATTCTTCATTTATAATACCCACATCGTAAACATGTATAGCTTAGTTATCGATTTATAATATACAAAATTATGTGGCAGTGCCAAACGAAATAATAGTTCAGGCATTTCCCTGCCGCCCTTGTGAAAGGCAAAAACTCATCCAATAATAATAAATAAAATAAAATAATATTGTATATATAATAATAATGTCTTGAAAGCTATTTAAAATGACTCTGCATGACGATTTGATATATATATTTAAAGTTTTATATATATATATATATGTTTATATATATATGTATAAAACAAACAAGAAATTTCTTTAGTTCTGGCTGGTTTTTTGTTTCGAGTGTTTATGGTATTGTGTGTATGGGTGGGTGGGTGTGTGGGTGTGTGGTTTATGTATGTGAATGTGTGTTAAGGATAGTTACATACATATAGCTACATACATATATGATGTGTATTACTATTATTATTATTGTTGTTATCAGTAGTTTTTTTTTATAGTATATTTAACAAGGTGTCACACGTGTCATTCTTCAGTGTCATATGCGCTGCTTAAACATACAAAATAAATAACTTAAGAACTGAGGCTTTACAATAACAATTTAATTAATTAATTTATTTCTTTCATTTGTTTGTGTTGTTTTGTTTTGTATTTTTTTTTTGCCTTAAAATTATTCAACATCAACAATGTTTCACTTTCATCTCTTTCATATCATTTTAGATCCTCCTTCATATCATCATTTCAATTACTTATCATTTCGTTTCCTTTTGCTAACTCTATACCACTATACTCGTCCGGGATTCTTGGATAACCTGGGCGTACTTCCTGTGGGAGATACAGTCGACCCGGCAATCAATATTCCAAACTTTTCCCTTTGCAATTGGCGGGGAATTCAGCCTCAATCGCAATAATATCACACATCAAAAAAAGGTTGCCGAATTTTTGACTACCAACTGGGGCGACCACCCCAAAACTATCCCTATCCTCCCACCATTCCCCCTGCGATACTTCCCTTTAATAATTCACTTAAGGCAGTCGCAAGTCGGCCGCGCTAACGTGGTTCAACTGTACAGTGGGCCAAATGGGTGAGCACAAAATAATAACCATTTGAGAGCTTTTGTAAATAAAATCTATGCAAGATTGAGTGTGGTGTGTGTAGAGAAGTGAGTGAAAGGGAGGCAGATCAACTATAAGCAATGCAGTATTTAAAGTGGGTGTTGTTGTGGTGTGGTGTGGTTTGCATGTATGTGTTGTGGTTGTACTGTGGCACACCACTGAGCAAGGCGAGAGTCAGACCACGCGCTGTAGTTCTAGCTTTAAAAGGATTAGCACATCCAGGAGAAGCTAGAATTTGCACTGGACTTGCTAATGGCGATATAAATAATAGACTAACAAATGAATTAAATATTAATTATAGTATAGTGTAGTATATAGTATATATAAACGGTATTGTTGTATACCATATATGTATACCATGGTATGTGGTAAGGTCTTGGGGCAGCAGTTGTATGAACTTAGGAGTAACACCAACAACAGCGATCTTGACTCAGTGGAGTGGACTGTACAGTTTTCAATATATATATATAATGTACACTCATATATATATATATAGATATATATATATATATGTATTTAGTATAGGCACTTAGCATATTCGATTGTTTTCATAGAAACAAAAAATATTTATTTTAAATAAATAAACACATATATATACATATATATTTATATATTGGTATATAATTTAGCATTTATATATATATATGTGATGGAAGTGTTGCGTATGGGAAAGAAAATAACAGATCAAGGGACATTGTGAAGCAGGGGTGAAGGAGGGATAGAGAATTCTCTTCATTTGGTATACATTAAAACAGTTGCAGAGCACTCACTCATATATGCTGGACTCTAGCCTGGCTAAATTGTTCACTAATAGTTAAAAAAAATATATATATTTATATAAACAAAATAAATGAGAATATTAAAACAAAAGCAAATTGTTTGTTTTGTTTGTTGGTTGATTGATTGGTTTCTTGATTGGAAGTGAAAGGGCGGAGACGTACGTTTCTTCTTGTAAAACAAAAAACATATGAACTCTGTATATATGTATATGGATAATCCTAAACATATCACTTAACACTAGTATAGCTATAGCTTTAGCATTATATATGTATAGTTTATGTATATCATATGCGCTTAGTCTATATTCATATTGATTATATTCATCTATCCGTTTACTGCCAATTTGTTAATGCCTTAAGTTTAATTTACATGCTTATACACCTCGAACTTCAATCGAAAATTAAAAGTTGTGCGTACAAAATCAAAATGAAAATCAAGCAGAACACAAGAAAAGAGTAGCAAAGATTAAAATAATAAAAATTAAATACAATGCGATATTGTTTGTTTTTGTTCTGATTTGTTTATAGGACAACCAGAGAGAGAAATCAAATTTAAAGATTATAATGTTGACAGAGATTATATATATATGTTATATATAATATAAATTTAAATGCCTATATGTGTTGTCCTACACCTCATTGAAATTCATTGTGTATTGTGTCTGTATTTAGTTTATGGCACTTTTTGTTGTATAGTGTGTGTGTGTATGTGTGTGTCGTTGTCGTATATACAGAAATATATGTATATTTAGTTTTAGTTTAACATTAAATAGTTAGTTGTTTGTTGTTGTCGTCTACGCGTTATAAAGTTTATTTAGTTATTATAGCTTTGCATATAACTTCTTTGTTTGTTGTTCTTGTTTTTTTGTTGCTGTTGTAGTTTTAGTTGTAACTTTTTGTTAAAATATGTGAAACCATCAAACTGAGAAAATTGCCTTGTTTTGTATATGTGAAAGAAATGCAATTTGAAAATGTATGCAAGTATTTCCATATACATATAAATATAAAATAAGTATGCGTGTGTGTGTGTCTGTGAGGTGTGCCAGTCTGTATGTGTGATTGTGTGGTTGTAGTGTATTGTAAAGGATCCCTTATGCCGTGAACTAAGTACAAGAATCCCATTTAAAAAAGGCTCTAAATCAACTAAGACGAAAGACTTCAATGGTCGCCTACTATCAAATGTTATAAACAATATAAATGTGTGGGACTAGCGTATGTAGTTTGCATATCTATATACAAAACTATATACTCTGCGTATGTGTGTGTGTTTTGGCTATAACCTTTTGCAGGTTTTAGCATGTAAGCAAATGAAATTAATATAGTTAATCAATATGTTATCATTAGCTTCATTTCATTATTCACATTTTAGCAATGTGTAATAAGTAATGAGTAATGTTGTCGTTGATGGTGCAATTGCAATTGTTTGCAACTTGGCTAGCTTCAATCAAACAGTTAAGAGATTAGATTAATTATAATCGTAAACTTAACTTGGGCATATCTTTTCCTTTCTCTCTTCTCTCAAATGTTGTACTAAACTACATAAGTATGTATTGAAGTGTGTATGTGTGTTTCTTTGTAGGGTGTGGTGAGTGTGTGTGTTTCTTTGTTGGGTGCGGTGATTGTGTGAGCGTGAGTAACTTTAACGGATTCTATACATATATATATATATATATATATATATATATATGATTGTATATAGTTGTTGTGTTTTAATGTTATGCACCATTATTCCTTTGCCTAATATTTATTATATTATAACTGGTCCAAGCTGCTTCGTCTCTCCAACTGCTGCAGTGCGACGACAACTGTAAAGAAAATAGGGTGTTATCACTATAGATTCGATGGGAAATCGGTGACGTGATTTACCTTTTGTATGCCTCCTTGGTTAGCTTGTAAATATCTACGTAGCGCTTATAGATATATAACAAAAAAAAACGGCTCGTTCTTGTATTTACACATGGAATTTATGTACAGGGGGTCGGGGGTGAAGAGTGCGTAGGGATGCATTTGTTGTAGTAGTTGGTGTTGTTGTTTTTGTTTTTGTTGTGGTGGTGGTGGTGTTGTTGTTGGCCGATGCACCTCTTTGTGTGAATGTGTGGGCATCATAAGAAAGTATATTTCACTTTTGTCGCAGACTTGGCGACCTGTTTTGCTTTTAAGAGTTATTTGTTCTCGATTTGCGACCACCACCTGAACCCTGATTGGCATTCGTGTTGTGATCAGCGGATGATCCATAATGCTGTTGCTGCGATGGTTTCTCCTTGCTTCGCTGACGCAAGGGACCGGCAATCATGGCAGCATTTGGTCGTGATTCACGCTGACCAGCGTCTGAAATACAACATATATTGTTAGAAATTAGAGTTTATAATTTGTTTGTGATTATCCTCACCCTTTTCCTTGGCGCTGGCAGCTTGATTACCACTTGACTGGTTGGCGTTCATTGTCTGTGTGCCGCTGGCAGCTTTACCAGCCGCTGTTGCACTTGTATTTGGACCCGCCGCCAGGCGTTTATCAGTTGTAACTGTCAGTGCTATTTTATCGGCAGTTGATGCCGCTGAATCGCCAAAGACTAGCTCCAATTTATGGCTTCCAGTTGGCGATACGGTGCCGTCTTTGCTCTCAGCGGAGGTTTTGTGATGCTGCGCCACCTGGGCATAGCTCAGTTTGCTGGCCGTTGCGGCGGCAATGTTCTCCGTTGACACCGAATTGGAGGTGGTGATGTTAATGGTGGATGTGGCCACGCTTTTGTGTTTGCTGACATCTTTGCCGGCGCTGTTGTGCTCCTTTTTGGCGTGTTGCCCACCAACCAGGGCCGGCTTCTTGTGCTGGCCTTGGCCTTGACTTTGGCTCAAACTCAGCTCGTTGAGGCTGGTGGTCAGATTTGTAGTGGTTGCCACGCTACAGGCGCCAGCGCCCGAGCTTGGCAGATGCCCGGCAACAGGCAGTGCTCCAGAAGACGTGGCCCCGCTAATGCCTCCGCGCCCATAGTCATTTGGCGTCTGCTGCGGTTGCTGCTGCTGCTGGCCATAGCCCTCGACTAGGCGCTGCTGCTGCTTGCCGCCACCACCATGCATTGGATGCATTTCATCCTCAGTCTTGTTTGATTTGTCCAGCTGCTGGGCAGCACTGACAACAGCTGCTGAATCATCGCCAACCGTTGCTGCTGCTGCATTGTTGCTCAACTTGTTGCTGGCATTGATATTTGGTGTTACACACTTTATCACATGGATCGGGTTATTACTAGAGCTCTGCTTAGTAAAGTTTTTAGTATTGTTGCCCAATGGGCGCGGCGCCTCCTCGGCGGGTACCATCACCACCATTGCTGGCGTAGGGCTAATAGCCAGATTTCGCTGTTGCTGCTGCTGTTGTGGTTGTTGTTGTTGTTGATAATGTTGCGGCAAATGCTGCTGTTGTTGCTGCTGATGATGCCTGTTGTGTGCAGCAGCATTCGGATCCTTCCGTGATTTGCCTTTGCCCGTACGCACCACATCAGACAGACGATTCTCTGCCCAATTGCCGGCTGTTGTAGAAGCAGCTGTGGATGTAGTGGAGCTGGTGGTGGTGGTGGTGGAGGAACTGTGTGCATTGCCCTCGGCATGCTGATGATTGTTTGAACGCGGCTCCTCGCTAGCCACGCTGCTACTGTTACTGTTCTCTACGGCAGCGGAGCTGGCGGCATTGCTATGCCCCTGATGATGAGCCTGAGTTAGATTTGTTGCCTGCTTATGGGTCAAGCCGGTCGTCGACGAGGAGCTGTTGCTGGAGCTATGTATGGAAGCGTGGCTGGGATGATGTGGAGCATGCGCCGGAGCCGATGTCGCTGGCAATGGTGGAAATGCAGAAGCCTCTAAATCAAATTGTGGTGGCTGCACTGGAGCCGACGGTTGTTGCTGCTGTTGTTGTTGCTGCTGCAGCTGCTGCTGGTGTGAATTGTGACCTTGATAGCCCATACCGCCCCCATGATGCCCCAAGATACGCTCGCTGCTGTTGTTGCCACCGCTACCGCTACCTCCACCACCGCCACTGCTGCCAATGCTGCTGGACATGTTGTTGCTACTGTTGTTATTACCACTACCGCTAGCGTTGTTGTTGCTTCCGCTAACGCTAACTCCGCCACTGTTGCCCACATTGCTGCCAATGGAGTTGTGATGATGATGATGATGATAGGGATGCCCCGAGCTCTGCTGGGCAGCAGGCATGTGATGCTGCTGCTGTTGCTGCTGGGACGGCAACGCACTGTGGCTATGATTATGGTGGTGGTGGTGCATTGAAGCATGCTGTTGAGCGTGATAATTAGGATTATAGTTGTTGCCCTTGTAATTGCCACGATGCTGTGGCGGCGGTGGAGCTGGTGCATCATGTCCGCCATAGTGGCTCTCCCGATGCATTGTGCCGCCAGCAGATTGCACGTTGCTAGTGGACGATGCGGACGACGAGGAGAGCAGCTGCTGTGGGGAACCACCATAGATCTGCAGACAATCAGAGTATATGTGAGTGAATTGATAGTTGTCCAGTTGTCCATAAACGGACAAAGCACTTACATTAACACGACCGCCAGGTGAATAATTAATGCCGACATATTCTTCATCACGTCGACGACGTCGTGGACGGGCCTGCCAGTGTAACGGCTGTGGTTCCTTGCCACTAATAGATGTGGCCAGCGAGGATGAGGAGCTGGCCGACATATTGCTGCGACTGGGCTGCATACTGTGAGAACTGCCAGCATGCTCCACACTCACATTATCTCCTCCAGCTGCCTCCTGCAACTCAACAGGCTGAGCATGGACCACCAGGTGATGATGTTGCTGCTGTTGTTGTTGTTGTGACTGTCCCGGCTGCGGAGCCAGTGTCAACGTCGCAGTGTTCGCTTGGGTGCTACTCGCATAGGTAGCATGAGTCGTGCTGGCGGCACTGGCAGAAGGCAATTGATAGTGGGTCTGCTGCTGTTGCTGCTGGGGCTGATGGTGACCATGACTACTGGGCAGAGTTTGCACCTGAGTGCTGTAGTGATGATGAGCACCGTAGCCCTTGTCCAGATTCTTTTGCATGCCACCTTTCCAGTTATTTTTGATGGTATAACGAGCAGAGCCAGCCGAGTTACCCGTTGCCATTTGCTGTGGCTGTTGTTGTGGTTGCTGTTGTTGTTGTACCTGTTGACCACTGTGACTGGAGCTCGCTGGCTGTTGCTGCTGTTGTTGCTGGAGCTGCTGATGTTGCTGCTGCGCCTGCTGTTGCTGTTGCTGCTGCGCTTGCTGCTGCTGTATTGGATCCACTATGGTAGCCGGCACAACACAACGCAGTGCGGTGGACATGATTATATTGCCACCCTGTATATGCGATGGCGTTTGTTGTTGCTGCGCATTGCGCGGCGGTTTGTTTCGCGGCTCGCCACGTGGTCCGCTGCCAGCGCCACCGCCAAGATTATTGGGATTGCTGCGATGATTGCTATTGTAGCGTCCACCGCCGCCGCCGCCCTGCGGCTTATTGGTTACGATTTGTGCGGTGGGTGGTGGAGCGGCCGCGAAGTTGGCAGCCACAGCCTGTGGGGCCAGGCCATTGGCAGCGAAAATGTTACCAATATCATAGAAATTCTGTCCATGTGCTCCAGCGGACACAGGAGCAGCTTGCCAAGGTGCTGCCATCAATCCGGTGTAATATTGTTGTTGCTGAAAGGGCTGCAAGACAAGGGGATTTTAAGTCATTGGAAAAGGCCAGTTTATCTGGCATATACTCACGATCACTATTTGTCCGCCGTACGGAACAGAAGGTGCCGCTATGGGCCCACCATTGCCGGTATAGACGAAACGCTGTTGTGCCGGATTGTAATTAACGGCAGCAGCAGTTGCCGCAGCTCCAGCTGCAGCAGCCGGATCATAAACTGTGGCTGTTGGTGGTGAATTGAGACGATAACCGTTCTTAATATTTGGTACTGCAGCTATTCTATTGATAAACGACTTGGGCTTAATGCGTGCCATAATAGGATTGCCCTGAAACTCTTTGACCTCCTCGCGCAAATACTTGAAAGCCTTTTGCGCATCCTCATCCGACTCAAATGTGATATACCACGAGTTGTTGGCCGCAAACTCGCAGGAAATGGGACGCGGGCAGTTCTCGCTGCTGAACAGAGCCTGTAGAAGAGAAAGGGGGAAATAATATATATAAGATTAAGTTAGCACATAGTGTATAATAATAATAGTTTAATGTCGTACGTGATCGTTATTTAAATAATTGTGAGAATAATTAATTGTTAAAGCTGACGTCTTTAATTAAGTTTGAATTTGCTTTGGTTTCTGGGTGAGTCCATGAGTCGTTCATTACCTTGACGTCATCGAGTGGCGTGTTGCCGGATATTTCTCGCAATATGATGATGCAACGTTTGTGGTTGGGGCGCACGCGCAGTCCCTCGTCATCGACCTGGACGTTGGGCGATTCGCGCAGCACCTCGGTAATCAAATTGATGTCCTTGGTTAGTTTCTTAACAAGATTAAAATTGGCCACTGTCTTTATGAGCACATATTGATCGCTGTCCATTTGGGACACCAGATAAGTATCGGTTGCCAGATTCTCTCTAAACAAAAATATAAATGTAATTAAGTGTGTGTATGAGTTTTGGGGTGTGTCTATACTACCTGCAAAAGTAATAATCAAGCTGGGTGGCCAGCATCTGCTTTAGCTTATCCAACGGCATGCCGCATTCATCGGCAGCCAGCTGCTGCTGTTGCTGCTGCTGTGCCACAAGCTCCGGCGGCGGCTGCTGCTGCTCTAGGGCAACTAAATTCGTAGTGTTAACACCAGGTACGAGGGCCTCTGTAGTGTAGCAGACGAGGTTGCCATCCTGAGTCTGAGCAATGGCTCCATTCATGATGGCGTATTCGGTATTGTCGATTGCGTTTGCCTGAATGCTATCGCCAGTGGACGGCAACGGCAGCGGCGGCGGCTGTTGAGCCGGATGGCCGTACTGCAAATGCTGTTGTGTCGGATGTGGATGCGCCTGCAGATGCACTTGACCCGTTGCCGTCTGTATCGCCGTCGGCGTTACCGCCTGCACCGTTTGGATGGTCTGTGTTGATTGTTGCTGTTGTTGTTGCTGTGCGGCGGCTGCTGCAGCAACTGCCACTGCGTGGGCGTGCGAAGCGTGTGTATGGGGGATGAGTTGTTGCTGCTGATGTGGATGCTGTTGTTGTTGTGGATGTTGTTGCTGCTGTGAATGCTGTGCGGGTTGTGCTGATGAGGGCGCTGCTACTGCTGTTGTTGTTGCTCCTGCTGCGGCGGCTGCTGCTGCTGCGATCAAAGGTATATGAGTGGCTGCGGTCGGAGCTGCAATTTGCGTCGTCGTACCAAACAGATTGGTGGCTAACATTGCCGTTTCAACAGGAACATTCGTATAAACAGGCGGCTGAATCTTGGCGACTGCATCTCCATTCATATACACGTAACCTCCTGTAAAATAAGAGAACGTATACAATATAGAATTGAATTATCGCATAATCACTAGACGTAATCAGGCAACGAGTGTGAAGAAATAAAGACCCAACCGCACACTGGCATACCCTCTAGAGTTATTTTTATGCCTACAGGGTATGACACTCGGCAGACACTAGCCTTTGTAATTGGAGACAGAGGCTCCAATCGACCACGGAAAATTTATTAAGAATTATATTGCTGGCTAGACGATGCGTTTCCAATGGATTTCAAACATTGCACAAACAAACAAATGAATAGTCGCCGCCAGCTAATTTGATCCTAAACATAACCACAAACGGGTAAAGTGGGGAGCTGTGACGACTGCTGCAAAAACTTTGCGTTTTGGCCTCACCTTAAAGTAATGCAGGCAGCATACGCGATGTATGAGTATGTATGTATGCATGTATGTATGTGTGAGGTCTTATATACTCGCATATATGCATTCATATATCTGCATGTATGCGTAAGTGCGGGGGCATTGTTTTGCATTTGTATTTCTAAATAGTTATGTATGTACGAATGTGTATTTGTATATGTATTTATGTGCCCCGCATATTTTTGTTCAAATTACAAATTGAGAATTGAAATTTCTACTAACCTAGGTAATATTCCATGGTAACGTATGTTGGGGAATTGTTAAGAATTCCGCACACACACTAACACACACTTAAAGACACAGCTCGGCTCTTCTTTTTTCTACTCCTCTTTCAAAAACGAACACCCGACAGCCCCCAAAACTTGCACAAACGACACACACACACACACACACAAGCTTGCACTCGCTCACACACACACTCACACACGCACGCACACACACACACACGCGCTGCCTTGTTGCGGCGGCGGCTGCTGCTGCTACTGCTGCTGCTGCCACCCAGTTGAGACTTTTAATTGGAAATTTTGATTTTCACTTGATATATATTCTTATTGCATGAAACTTGATTATAATGCGAGTAGCACACTAATCTGCACCGTTGCTTCCTTTGCTCGTTTTATTTATTTATATTGCTGCTCTGCTGCTGTTGCTGCTGCCACTAGTCACTGTTTCTTTCTCTTATGATTCTCATCTCGGCTCGTGCCTCATTTTCTTCCAACTTCGACCGTTGTCGTCTATTTTTCCGTGTCTGTGGCTTCAATGACTTAATTTTTGTTCTCATTTAATTTTCTTTTCCGTGGCTATTTTCGCTTTTCTTCTTATCCTTCTTTTCTTTCGTGTTGTTTCTTTTTGCACACAAATATACGCAGAATAAAATTGAAATTGGCCCGAGCAGCGAACCAACGATTGATTTTTTTTAATTTTTTTTTTCACGACCAACTTGCACCGCCGCACCCGCAGAAGTTGATCACACCAAATACTTGAACGTTGTTAATGTTTTAAATAATAATTATTGGTTGTTTTCGACAACGAACTCGTCACACGAAAATTTTTTTATAAAGCCAAAAATTTGACGTCTCATCGTTATAGAAAAACTTTCGCCCGTTCCTTTTGTCAAACGTTTCGATACACCATAGCTTGCATGGTTGCATGCGGCGCAAAACACGCAAAAATCAACTGACGACAAGAAGGCGAAGGCAAAAACACTGCAAGAACACGCGCACGCTTTTTGAATATTGAACGACAATGGCCACCACTTTTCTTAATTAATAACTATTTTGAATTCTGCTCCTGTTGCAAAGCCCACGTAATTACTGGCGCTACTTTGGAACGTTGGAAACGAAACCTCAGAACCTAATATTTTTCTGTTAATTAAACAAAATTCACACGCTTCGCGTTTGAATGTCAGTAGCAATAAAAGACACTCAAGAAAACATAATCTGACACAATGATATGTACTTACCACTCAGAAAATAATTTCGTTTTTTCAATTAATCTTCAGCAATTATTTTTGGTTTCAGCACTTTTCATACACCGTCGACATGAATTGAAAACCACTTGTTATGTGTGTTCTTGCCAGGGCACTCGCAGCGATTGCGATTGCTGAACGAAACACCAAACGTTCCACGTGATACACGAACACAGATTTAAACGCTTTTTAACAAACTTATGAATTACACAACCTAATTTGTGCACCTAATGAATAATATAAATTTAATTGTGATTTATGAATTACTATTTTAGTGCTGTCGTCAAAATCACAAAGTGTGATTGTGGTGGTTGGACGATAGCCAGGATTTTATTCAACATAAAGTTAGGGATGGTTGCATATGTTGATGTATCGGTACCTATAATTCAATTTCGATATTATAAGTCTTGTAAAGATTTCCCTACAATTAAACATAAATATTCTTTTAACAAATATAAATAAAATGTCTCTACAATTTGCTATTCTGTATTGTGGATTCTAATTATTAAAATATAGAATGCATTTCCCTTTTATTTGATCCCTTTACTGTTTGTTCTTAATAATATTCGAATATTAATGTGACCAGCAACTGCCGTGTGTAATCGATATATATGATCAAAAAGACTTAAATGTTAATATTGTATGTAAATTATTATATGCATAATAGAAAATGATTATATAAAGCCCGCGTAAATATAAACATTTTGGATCTGAATAATGGTAATATTTAAATTAACCGATATATTTTTAAAATACGTCACCAAAATGGCGGCGGCGGCGGATTACCTTTGGTGAGACCTTGCCATTGGTGTTGATATCAATGTTAGAAAAATTATCAATGGCAGAATTGGCTTTAAATGCTTATCCATGAATGACAGTCGAATATATAAATATGATTATTGGTATAGGTAATATGATATTATACGCACAGGTACTTAATTAAAATGAACATTTAATTTTATTTAACTTGTATGATTAACATTGTTCGCTGTTAAGGGTCTATTGCTTTTGTCTTTATATAAATGTTTTTTATCAAGAGGAGTAGTTAATCGGAACAAATAACTTTAGTAAGTTTGGTATATATTTGTGTTTATGTATATGTAAGACTTGTATGAAAATCCACACTTTTGTTTGTTCCTTGGCATCAGTTTAGAAGCCGTGAACTTTCAATTGATCAGGCTTCGCTAATCCCACCTTAGTCAACCATTGGCAGATGTTTTCACGTTGATCGCCCTGGAGTTGGAGAACTTCACCATACTCTGGATGCTCAATTACAGTCCCATTGCAAGCAAATTCCTAAAGCAAAAGCGATCAATAATCATGGCATACTTTTATTTAATCTATATACAGACGCGTGCTTAGCTAATAAGCCGTCTTTACGTACCTTTTTACAGGAGCGGACTATTTTCTTCAAGTCATATTCTGCGGATAAGCCCTGAACAGTGGTCAATGTCTTGCGACCGTTCCTCTGCTGGATTCTTATGTGCACGAGTCCGTCTTGAATATCATCATCATTGCCCTTGATTGCATCAGCAAAGGGGTCTGAAATATAAACAAATATACCAAATGCATGAAAATCTTTAATCATAACCCGTCATACCAAAATCGAACACATATATTTACATACGCGAATGTATGTTTGTATGTACATATGTGCATAAGTATCACAATGATGACTAGACTAGTCCCAACAAGCAGCCATTTTATATACATACATACAAATGTACATGTGTAAATTACGACGTGCAAGTGTATAGGGTAGAAAACGCATGCATGCTTACCACGAGTGTTTAAATTCTGGATGGACATACGACGATAAAAAGAAACCACAGCCTAAAACAAAAACTTTTTGAAACGTTTTGATACAATTACGTATTTTAATTTAACTGTAATTTAACTTTATTGCGAATAGAGCTTCGGAAATGTGTCTGACAAATAGGGATGGCTCTGAGTATCGATACATTGAGCATAACACGATGGTATCTTGACAGTATCGTTAAATTAATGATGCAACCCTGTGCGCTTAATCGCAGCCAACTTTGCGTTTCTTTGCGTCTGCCATATTTCTTTCCTGCTTGTCTTTCAACGAGAAAAGGTGGGCATTTTGCATTTTGTCTTGATTTAGTTAAGTTACTTCTTACTGAGCGCAGTGAACGGCACAAAAACATACCCCATTTACTAACTAATAGATGTGCATAAAGTGCTTGGTCCTGCAATGGCCGTAAATGTGAAATATATTAGAGGTAAAATTTGTGTGCTAACCCCACACGTGCACGTTGGCACGCCGCTGCCTCAGTTGGTGACTATTCCATGATGATTGAATTTGGCGGAAGAGTTCTTGAAGACTATATTCATCACCCAAGACTGATGAAATATACTAATAATTTCAGGATCATTTTAAATCGACACTTTATAATTGGCTTCATTTTATTTTTCTATTTCATGTATCGCTTTACTCCTGCTGCTGCCTTTTATATGGGTGTTTCTGAATAAAGGTGAGCACATGTGAAATGAATTGGTATAGCTGAATTTGGTGATGAACGAATTAGCAGAAGAGTTCTTGAAGACTATATTCATCACCCAAGACTGATATCATTCATAAAACGATTTTTGCATTTCATTTGCAAGATGTTTACTAACTGTGATTCTATTTTAATTTCATGTTTCGTTTGCCGCTGCATTAACTTATCATTTGCCGGATGAAGGTAAGCAACAGTAGCATTTGTGAGCCACTTTTGAAGTTGGTTAACATGATGAATGATTTTGGCAGAAGAGTTCTTGAAGACTATATTCATCACCCAAGACTGAATTTAGTTCTCAATATATAACTTTTCCCGTTTAAGTGAATATTTTTAAATGAAATATTTCTTTGCAGACGTACGATGGCAACCTCTTCGCACCTCAATTGGTTGATCATTCGCAACAACAACGCTTTCTTGTTGAAGAAGCGTGATGTTAAGAAACCCTTCAGCACGGTAAGTGTTCCCACAATTCGCCCACGTCACTCTACAATTGTTCAATGATGTTTCCAACTTATATACTTTCACAATGATATTTGAATACAACATGATAGTAACTTTAATCTGACAGTTTTGAACAATGCATGGAGTTGATGTTGAGTAGTTCAGCAAGATTATTAACATGTTTTAATCATTTCTTAAAGGAGCCCAACAATCTGACCAATGTCAGCTCTTACCGCTACAGCGGAGTTGTGCACAAGAAGACCGTTGGTGTTGTGCCCGCTGCCGATAAGAAGGGCTTCACCGCTGTCCTGAAGAAGGGCAAATATGGCCAGCGTCCCTCTAAGAACACCGTGCGTGTCAACTTCAAGGCTGGTCCCCGTCGCTCCCTGAAGAAACTGAAGAACCTGCTGATTGGCTCCAAGTACCGCAAGGATCTGACCCAGGTAAAAATACATTCCCCCCTATAAAAGTGTTATACCTTATTTGCTATGATGATATCCTTTATTATTACTACACCAAGATCTCAGAAATGTCTTGTTGATAAACTCCTCTGACATACCTTACAACTCAATAAAATATATTATTCCTTCCACTCAATCAGTTATTAATCAATAAATATTTCTTTTTAATTGCAGGTAAACACGTCAATTAAAAACCAAAAACTTATATTGCTGTGATGATATCTATTTAAATACTACCAAGATCTCTGAATGGTCATGACGAATCTGCATAACTGAGAACGATTAAATAATTTATTTTGGATATTGTTTTTAAGATATAAGATGTTAACCAATTCTTTAATTTGTTTACAGGCTGCTCTCCGTCGCGCCTCCGCCGTTCTGCGCTCTCAATAAGATGGGATAATTGAGAAGTTCTTTTCTACTTGAGAATAAAAAACCGTTAAAATCCAAAAAAGAGCCAATTGTAGTGTTTTGTTTATGGGTTTAAATAGTAAAACAAACAATAAATTTAATATGTATTAACAATTAATTTAATGCTATGTGCAAAATGCTCCCACAGTTGTTATGCTACTGTTTGCCAATTATGTTCTCAATTGTAAATAGGGTTGTCTTTGATTTGTTGCTTGCCGCAGGCGCTGTGGGTGTGTCGCCGCCTAGTAAGTCCTGCAAACCTTTAAATGAATCGAACGCCGCTTCCCGTCGTGGGATTGGCGGAGTGAAGGCACTCGGGGAATGTAAATCTTCATGAACGGCGCTGTCCGTGACACTTTGGGCCGTTCTACTGGAGCACGGACTGTCGGCTGAGTTAAAGGCCGTTGGATCTTTGGCATCGCTGCCACTGGGTAAACGTTGCGCACCTCGCGATTCGTTGTTGAATAGGTTGTTGAAGCCAAAGGATACTGACAGATACTGGCGATGAAGCTCTGTAATGCGATCCGAATAGTTGGGCCTGGTTGCTGCCACACTGTCATTGCAGAATATATCGAAGTCGGGCAATGAATCGCTTGGGGATCTGACCTCTCCATCGTTGCTCGCATTTGCATCCTATATGAATAGGTTAATACCAAAGATTTATGTTGTTTATACGTTCAGATAAACTTTTTGATGATTCACAACATACCCGCGAGCCCGCATCACGTTCATACCGACTGGCGTTGGCACAGTGTCTCCGGCGTGTGCGTCGCCGTCGGTAGTTGCCCTGCTCGAACATATCCGTAGCGGAGGCATCCAACATCCAGTAGCTGCCCTTTCCGGCACTGTCGTTATCATCAATGGTGTTCTTATCCCGCGCCACCTTCACAAAGCAATCGTTCAGCGATAAGTTGTGCCTAATCGAGTTCTGCCAGCCTTGTTTGTTCTCACGATAGTATGGAAATCTACGGGAAGAAATCGAACAGAAGAGAGTTGTAGAGTTATCCAGTGCTGCCAAAACTCATTGCAGTCCCATGTTCCAGATCATTTGATTGGGTTTATCCACCCAGCACTGGAACTGTGCCAAATGTATTGTGCTTAAGTCAAAATTGCTTTGACATTTATAATTCCTTATGCGTGGGCTTTTAATTTGTTTGAATAAAATATTATTGCATTGTATATTTCTTAATGGCAAGTTAAATATATGAGTTAACATTACTTTCTGTAGATTATGAGGTGCTCTCAATTCACATAAACAGGACAAAAAAATATATAATTAAGGGTTTATAGCTGATATATATAGATAGAAGATATACCAAGCAATTCTGTACTTAATGCTAGATATGATGTTTAAAGGGAATTAACGTTTTAAACTCAATTTCAATTATATTTAAGACATAAGTATCTAGCATAAGGATGAGGATTAAGTAAACTCCCATTATTTACCATTTTGGAATGGACATATTATTTGTAGTTGAACATATAGATCAGCTACATATTTGATGTTGTATGTTATATGATTTTAGCAGATTTATCTACGGTTTAGATAATCTAATTTCCTTCTATCATTAACGATAGAAATTTTAAATTATTATATCAATTATGATAGATAGATATATCATAAAAATCATAATTGGATTAACTTCCAAGTTAATTTTATTCGTTTTAAATCATTTTCAAGTTTAACTTACTATTGAAGAAACATGAACTATCTTATAGTTTATTTCCACTATAGAGATTTTGTCAATTTGTCTTTGTTTTTAAACACTCTTGTTATCGAACTTTACTTCTTTTATAAGGGGAATACTTACTTATCCATAATAAACTTGTAGATACCGCTGAGTGTGAGCCTTTGGTTGGGAGCACTACTTATAGCCATTGCGATCAGAGCTATATACGAGAAAGGTGGCTTCTCAGGTCGATGGGTGTTATGCAAAAATGAAATAGGCAAATTCCAGATATTGTTGTGCAGCGAAAGGAAGTTATCCATGCCCTGGTAATAGAATGCAGAGGGGAAGCCACTGCATGCCAATGCATCCATGCTCATACCAGCACCGACGGCACCTACGGCCAATGGATTGTTGGCTCGCAAATAATCCGGACAGGCCAACAGGGTGTTGACCAGTTGATCATTGTCCGGCAGGGCCGTTGCACTCGTATAACAAGATGTGGGTAACATTATAAACTATTTATATATTTAAATATTTATATTTATAATTATTATTATATTTTAGAATTCTATTGTTTGTCACTGGAAGCACTTTTTGTTTTGATATTGATAAATAATAATATTATTATTTTTTTTTTTTGTATTAAAGCACTTTAATTGATATTGATATTGCACACAAAACGATTATTGTTTTGGCTACTTATGATAAGGATTTGATCTCTGCAGATCTCATTGCCGTATTTCCGTATCCAAGCGAAGATTAAGTTGCGCGCGCCACGATTTGTTGCGTCTTCGAAGAGATCCGATCGACAAATAAATGGAATGGATATGGATTTGTGGGTTGGCTGTTGCGGGTAGAGGCACTTGCAAGTGGAATACCTCAGGGTAAGTGTGTGTGCTTGTGTGCGTGGGAGTGGAGAGCGCAATGGACTATAAATACATACCAATACAGACACACACTCCCACACACATAAGCGCTGCTAGGAGAGTATGTAAATTTGTAGACTGTGGACGGAGTAGCATTCATTGGACTAAAAGGAAACCATACACTGCGGATCCTTAAAGATGAAGCACTTTTTGATAATAATATTACAAGAATAGTTTGATATTTTATTTAAATATTATTTGTTTGCTATATATTGACATCCTGTCACTCGAACATAAGGAGAATTTAAGTTTCCTTTAGATCTTAAGTTATGATCGTTGTAGGGTTAATGCAGACGTCTCATTGGTGCACTCAGTTCCAGCAGGGGGCGTCTCTCTTTAGCTACGCACACTCACGCACTCACGCACTCACACACTCACACTGTCATACACATGCACACTCTCCCACACATACACACAACTCTTGCTCACAGCGAGTTCTTTTGCTCAATTGACTCAGCCTTTCTTCTGCTGGTAGGCGGAGCCGCATCATATTGTGTGGGTGTATTCAAAGTATTCATGCATTCATCAAATATATAGCTTAAATATATTCAACAAATGAAAATCGAGCAAGTTTACATATTCAATGAGGTATGTATAAGATAGACAATGACTTGATCTATTGATCTTTAAACAATGTAATTTTGTTGTTTATTTAAGTTTTAGTTAAAGTTAGTTAGGGATTAGTTTAAAAATGTGATGTAATGCTAAATAAATGAGAAAATATTAATGTAGATTCTGAAAGAAGAAAGTGATCTTTGAGATAGCTTTCTACTTTCCAACAAAAGGGTTTCTTTGAAATGGGTTGAAAAGTAAGGACAATAAACATTTCAGACTGGCTTAAACATTAAAAGTAAAGATGAATAATGTGTGGATTGCTGGAAAAAGTAGCAGCAGTTCTGGGAGAGCATAGCTAGATAAATATGAAGAAATACTTAATATAAATGAAATGCTGTAGTTGAGTTTTGAAAGCAAAGAAACACATTTTATAGGTTTCACATTGAGGTCAACTTGAACTTGAAATGAAATCATATACAGATAGATATATTATCAAAGATGCTCTCTAAACATTAGTTAACTGTACAGAAAATATATTTATTTTTTGAAATATGTTGTCTGAGAGCTGTTTATCTGTCGCTCGGCTATCTGGAATATAATCCAATTTCCTTTCGATTTTTACGACTTTTCACAATTACAACCATTGAGACTACTACGTATGTGGTAGTTCAGAGTCAAGTGCGCCATTTTTGCCGTACGTTTTCTTGGAGAAATGAAAGTCTTTAGCCATATCGTGGAAGGTCGTAAAATAATGTTGTATACATTTAAAACACAGGACTAGGATGATGATCTGTTTTACGATCGCGATGGATGGTCTCAAGTAGAAAGCAGAGTCTCATTTGAATGAAATAAAAACAATAAATACAAACCAATTGAAGTTCTTTTGAGCACATGCAATCCCCATATGTCGAGAGTCGGGAGTCGGAGAACTTAACTGAACTGATCTATGAACTCGCAATGATACAAAGGATTTTTCACGCTCTCACTGCCTCACTCCCTCCCTCCCTCCCTCTCTCACTCACTAATACTTCTTCTCTGTCTTTCGATCATTGTGAAGATTTTTATGATCGTTTCACCGCGGCCAAAAATGGGTCATAAAACAATGGGTTATCCTAGACGATCCGTACTAGACCTTAAGTCATAGGCCCTGAGCAATTGAAGTCTGTTGTACTTTCAAACGGGTAGGATTATTCCACATCTACATACGTGCCACATTGTTGCATGTTTGTCGCTTTGTGTTTTGGTTTTTGCTTATTTTTAGAACTATGCCATGAATAGTATTGGAAACAAATAGATTTTCATTTTTATTGCACAAGGTCTGAAACAACAATGTTTTCTATTTAGTTTTGACTGATCGCTCCAAGAAGATCGAACGATCTCACGTTGGTCACGTTAAGCCATAAAACGCCTCTCCAATTGTTTGTTTAGTTTCCATGCCGCAAGTTAATCAAACCCCAAAAAAAAAACCCCAATTGCAGTTATAGTTTAGTGCGTGACATGCTGTCGATCGATGTCTAAGCTGATTTATGTTAGGGGATCGAGGGATCTATACAGTCTATAGATCTATAGATCTAGGGATCTACAACTTGTATACCCACCATCAACACGTTGTCAAAATTTGATTTGCTCACTCGTCGTGCAGTTGCAACTTAAATCAAAAAACAACAAATCATCGATCATCGTTGTTATTGCCAGATTTTGTAGGGTGATTTGTCAAAACTCTCTCTCACTCTCTCCAATTTTATGTTCGCCGCTTTGCCCCTCCCTAGAAGCACATTAACATCTAGTTGATGCCTATTTATAGTGGCTCCCATTGTCGTTAAATGCAGGCCAGGGCAGAGAGCTATTAGCTGCGTGCCGTGTTGTTTGACAACAAATACAAGGAGCTGCCCCCTACTTCTCATTCTCATTCTTCGCTCTTTTCTCATCATCATCATGGTCCTCATCATCGTTCACATTGTTGTTCTTGCTGTTGTCGTTGGCGGCGTCGGCGGCGTTACACATCATTGACAGCAAATTATCCACATTACCTGAATTGTCAGAGCCGGGCGGCCCCATTTAGCCATTACGTCGGTGTGAACGTGACCTTTGGTGGCCATTAAATGGCACACTTTGAGTCGTCAACGCATTTGTATGTTGCCCGGAATCGGAAATTTATGCGATTCTTGACACTAGTTGCATAGCACCGCCCTATCTACCATATCTTTCCCCCCCATCACCCCCTTTTTCACACCCTATCTAACTTATATACATATCTGTCTTAGGCACTTCGTGTTAGGTTTGTTAAATCCACATCAGGAGTGTTAATAAACTCCAGACTTTGGAATATAGTGAGTATATAGACATTGGGTTTGCTTTTACAGAGCGAACAGGTGCTACTCATAGAGAAGTAAGGGATTTTTTATCTTTCTATCGTTTTTACTGAATGAGCAAGAGATCTATTCTATTGAAATCCCAGAGATAGGTTTGGTGTGGTCAATACAGCAACTAAGTCAACTAAGCTTTCGTTATTATGTTAAAGAAAACATAGCAGAGTTTGTTTAGATTGAGATCTTATGTCCTCATCATAATATTAGTTATTTTGTCGCTGAGTCCCTCAATGGATTCCCTAAGAAACTATAATCTCTAGGGGTTAATTTGCAGCTGAAAACCAAAGGATTTCTAGGAAAACGAGAAGTTACGGAATATATTTCCCATATCTTTAATGCGTACAGCTCTAAAAGAATTTACTGACTGAAAGATATATATTCCTTAATCATAGGAAGAGTACTAGCCAAGAGTTGTAACAGCTCCGGAAGCTTGAAAGCTTAATCTCTGTTGTAATACTAAAAAAATATTCAATGATGAGATCATTTCAGTCTCCTCATCATCTGCATTGCAGGCAACCATAAAATATCCATATATTTCCATATAATTTTCAACTACACAGAAAAATGAATTGTTATATGCCTTTCTGAAATATCTATGCCCCTAGAGGAAGACTATTAGTAATTTAATGCGTAATTAATAAGGAATAATTAACAGTTGTATTATCTTTGGAACAAATCGAAAGAAAAGTTGTTGATTCACCCAAGGGGGGATTACACGACGTTGAGGGATCTAATAGAACGGAAAATACAAACGGTAGACTCATTCAGCATTGAGTTGTTGTTGAGAATGAATGTGAATACAGTGAATGTGGTGAATGGATTTGGCACGTTTCGAGCGGCAAATTAACGGGTACTCAAAACAGAAACTCAAAAGAAATATCGAATAGTTTCTGCTCAGGTTTTAAAAACAATAAACTTTCAACAACAACAACAACAACAACCACAACCACAACAATCAGCAGTCAAGCAGGCTATTTGTTGTGCGAGTGTCTGTGTGTTGTGTGTGTTTGTTTATTTGTTTAAATTTAGAATATCGACCACATTAAAATAGCAACAGCTTCAAAAGCTTCTCAAGTGGACGGAAGAGCCATAAAACAGATTTTCCAAGATGTATTATGGCCAATGCGAGAGAGCATTGTTAACACAGTCAGGCACACCCCCTTTTTGGGCCCAAAACGCCCGAAAGTATCTCCAATTGCTTGAAGAATGCTTGGTTGACCCCGCGGGTAATTTGCACTTCAAAGAGTCCCAAGCAGCGCATGTTTATGCCATCAAGTGGGCCAGCTGGTGGCCCAAAGATCTATGGCATTTATGAGTTACGAGGGGCAGTGAAACGAACAGGGGGGATGGAGCGTTGGCCGTTTGCTAATGAGCTTCAGCTACCAATACAGATACATTTCAACTTCTTGGCTAATTATCGGGCAACCTAACAATGCTCTCAATGTACGCAAAAAAGTCAGCAATTGGAATTGAAGTTGGAGTTAATGTCTGTCTCACTCACACTCTCTTCCTCTATTTGCTCACTCCCTCTCTCTGTCTTTCTCTGCTGCTCTCTGTCTCGTTACGCACCTGACGACATGCCATCATCGATCCTTGTCGTGAGCTACAAAGCAGCTGTCAAATCTCCAGTTGACAGCCACTTTCATTTCGATGCATTATTAAAATACGGCACATCCTGACACATCCTCAGCCAGACTTGCTTCAGCTTCAGTTCCAGTTCCTCCTCCCCTTTCACTGACGACTCCTCCACCTCCTCTCCAGGTGTGACCTGGGCATAAGCACAGCGCAGACATCTTGGCGACTAACGTAGTCAGCTCGTGTTTATTTTCATGGGAAAAAGTCAGCTATTGCATGCTAGGAGAGTGGGGTTACAGACAGAGGAATCTGTTCGATGACGGAGGGGAGGGGGGGGAAGGGAGGTACTGCTGCTGTTGCTGCACTTGGCAATCGGCTGCCTGTTTATGTGCCTTGTGTGTTTGTGTGTAAATACGAGTACGCAAAACTTCATGCAGTGCGCGTGGTACGTTTATGGATAAGTAGTAAGGGGTAAGGGGGGCAACGGGCAAGGGGCAGAGGCAAGTGGCAGTGGCAGTGGCATGGGAGCTACGGAACACACGCATCGCGTCAGCGGCGCAACAAAGGCACGTGTAAACAACTCGAACTAGTTGCCCCCGATCCAGCGGCTGCATCAGCTCCCCACAATTGACGATATAACAACATTGTGCTGTGGCTTTCTTGGCACGCCGCACTCTCTATACGCTGCCCATTGGCATTCCTTGCGAAAGGGATTAACTTAATATAATCTAGACTATTTCCCAGCAAAGTGTTAATTTAATTATCGTTTACTTCTGTTTCTCCTACTCCTTTGCCCCTTTTGTTAAGAACGCCCCAAGTCTATCCTGGTTAGACTTTGTTTTGTCCCAATCCCTCAAGTATTCCTTGCTACCCCATTTGTTAGTGTATTGGGATAAAAAAAGGGCATCTATGAATTGTTGTTACATATGAATGCAGGCCGCCAAGGCGTGGCGTGGCAGACAGAGTGGCGTCAAAAGTTTGGGTCGAGTTTTTGGCCCTGAGCATGCAGGCAAAGCTGGAGGGAAACCAGAGCGGGGATAGCTAGAGGGGATGGCTAACGGCTATGCCACGGTGGAGCTGTTATGAAAACAAGAGGCAGCCAAAACCACTTGGCAAGGTCCGCACCTCGTTGTACGTACGGCCAGAGCACCACCAAAATAGTAAATGGTAAATGGTCGACAGTTTGATATGCGGTTTGGCATCGCCAGCAAAATATCTGTTTGCTATTGCAGCAGGAGCAGCCTCAGGAGGGGGAGGAGCAACAGAAGCAGCCGCCAGTTGCTGGTGATTTAATTTCGGTAACCAGGCCCAAAAACCATGGCCGACTTTTCCAGCTAGTGGGAGTTACACATTGGGTGGCTGCTTTTTTACTATATATATATTTTATTTTCTTTTCTTTTCGCCTTTTCGAGAAAAGAACTCGTCAAATGTTTACAAGCAAATACGCCACATCATCAAGCAACAGCGAAGCGTCAGCAAAAGTCACGCTGCAATGGTTGGCAAAAGGGTTGGGGAGCGGTGCGGGGCCGGGGTTCGAGGGATAGTAGCAGAGCAACAGGGAGTGGAATAAGGCTGAGGCCAATAATAGTTCCTAGGAATGGAATAGGAAGACGTCTAGGTGTGGATTACGCTGCGACATGAGCTATTAAGAAGACCATGCTGAGGGAGATAGGAAGAGGAATAGTATCAAAGGTATAGAGATCACATAGGATGAGGATAAGCATAGATAACTATGGTGCCTTGAAGCTGATACTATTCTTGTTTACTATACTTCTTTTTTTGGGTCCAGGATAAACTCAATAACAGAGAAAAGGCTAGAGAAAGGTGGAGAATGTGTGGAAAGTTACGGGGCAAGTGATGGGAATGGTATAGGTGAAGAGTTGGGAAAGTGATAGGAATACAGTTCTAGTATCTAGTAAAAAGACTGTGGAAGCAGGCAGGCACAAGCCTATAACTAGGACTAGCAATACTGAGAACTTAAGAGAGGGAAATAACTTGTTAAACTGATAGGATGAGGCCCAGGAACGGGGGCAATAATAGACAAAAGGAATGGGACAGTTCCATAATGAATTCTGGAGGCTAGAGCTAGAGATTTATGTATAGTATTTGTGGCACATCTCGTTAAGCGGCAACAACTGTGGCAACTGTAGGAAAAGGGGGTGTGTGCTTGCTGTAGGGATTAAGCGGGATGGGTGGTCGGCCGGGGCGGGAGGGTCGGCAACGAGCGGGGACAATAAGTTGGAATTGGAATTTGCTTTGATCTTTTCGCACTTTTAAATGTTTGGGAAATCTGTGTAAAAGGCATCGGAATCGGTTTTCGGAGAACCAATAAAAAATTAATGGCAGCATTGTTGTTGCTGCTGCTGCTGTTGTTGTTGTTGTTGTTGTTGTTGTTATTGTTCGTGTTGCCATTGTTGCTGTTGCTGTTGTGGCTGAGGCTGTTATTTGTTTTTTAAATTTTCTGTTTGATAAAGCGCGCCACAAACAAAATGGGTGGCAAAAATAAATGCCCAATAAACGGCATTGACGATGTGCAACTAGTTCTGGGCAAGTTGCCCCCAATGCCCCCAACAGTCCGAACGTGGCTGTTTCTCCTGCTGCTGTTGCTTCTCCCCCCCCCATTCTCTTGTTGTTGCTGCCGCTGCCGCTGCTGCTGCTGCTGCTGATTTACATTTGATTCGATTTCAAGCGGAAATCTTTGGCAATTGCAGATTAATGCCCTGACAGCTGCCTGGCTGGAAGCCTCTACTCTAAAGCTAAAACGGAAGCTTGCCACAGCTAACTTGCCACCGCTGGAGGCATCTCAGGTGTCAGGATACTTTACGCTGATTAGATAAGCATTTGGGGAAATGTGTTAAGCTTTGTTTGCCTTTTGTTTTGCCACTACGGCTAACAAAACGTAGAAGTGCCTTTAAAGCCAACTTTTCTGCGGGCCAACTGCAGTCGCATAAGTGCGAGCGAGCGAGCGAGGGAGCGAGCGAGAGCAATGGAGAGTGAGATAGAGGCAGCGCAAATGGCATTTTTATTGAGCCATTAAAATTTTTCGGCCTCAGCTCAAGTGTCTGGCGATTGCGGTTACGGATATACAGATATATATACGGAATACGGTTACGGATACGTATACGGATTGGGGCCCTTACATTTTGATTAACGTTCTCTGATGCTGATGCTGATGTTACTTGTGTTTTTTTTTTTGGCCACAAAATGCCACCTAAGGGGATAAACTTGTGAAATATTTTGGGATTTGTGCGGCTTACGCAGCTCCTTTCCCTTCCCCCTTCCCATTTGGTCCAACTCCTGCTCCTTCTGTCTTGGCCAAATTGGCGCTGTAGGTGATTAGGCAGCAATCCATATTTTTCATAGCTGGACGATCGTCTTGGCCATGGCCAACACAACTGTGCCTAACGATTTATGTACATATTTGTTGTTGTTTTTGGCTCATTAGCTGCATTTCAAAGTCCTGTCGCAGTGTCCTGGCATGTCCTGGAGGCGCACCTGTGCGTGGTGCGTCCTTATCACACGAATATCATTACGCACCCGTCTTCTTTGATGTCCTCCCTTCCTCAGGGTCTTAACCAAAATTGTGTGAATGCGAATGTGAATGCGAATGCGTATGTGAATGTGAATGCGAATGTGAATGTGAATACGTGAGTTCTGCAAGTTATGTGCGCGTAAGTGAATGAAATTACCGTAAGGCATTTAAGCAATGCAAGAAGCAGGCGCTTCGAATAGATACATAAATGACAATGCCAGACAGGCGACACCCGACACCCGACACCCCAAACCAGTAGCAGTTTGCCCCCTCTCACCTCTTCTCTTTGCCCAGCCCCTGCCACAAGAGTTGACTGTGGCAGCCACAAAACGTTTAAAGACGCAGCTCAACACTTGGCATAAAAATCCTCACAGATCCTGACTGCCTGCCTGCCTGCTTGATGCTGTTGCTGATGCTCCTGCTCCTGCTACTGCTACTTCTACTGCTACTGCTCCTGCTTGGGCCGTAAGGCGCGCTTATCGTTTTGACAGGAATATCTGCGCTTTCTAAATGCCAACGCCGTCGTTTATGATGCTGCCGCTGCGCTTACGATTGAGTTCTGCCAGCACACCCCAACCGCTACCTTTCTTCCCTTCTCCCCCTTCCCGTTTCGAAGCAAAGACTCAATGCCATGCCGTAAAAACGTGCTGTGCCTGGTTGTTACTTTAATGGCTTTTACTCCCCACGAATTCAGAGTCGTCAAGCGAATTATGGAAGCTGCCTCGCCATCGTCGCGTCGTCATCTTACGTTTTCCCTCCAAACCCCCCCTCCACAACCAACCCCGTTTGCCTGTTGGGGCTTTGTTTTTCAGCACTTTTGCGTGCCTGCGTGTGTATTTAATAGTCTGTGGTTTGACATTGACTGCCTGGTTATACTACCTATAATATATATATATATATATATAGTAAGTATATAGTATATATCTTTTATATAGCGCATTATGCGCCTACTTTTTGTAATCTGTCGAAAGGGCTCTGTGGCTTTGCTTACCTGCCACTCCCCCTTAATTTGCTCCTTGCCTCCCCCACTCAATTTCTCTTTCTCTCTCTCCGCCCTTCGATTATCGTGTCAAATTTTAATTACTCAAATTACAACTCGGCTTTTAATGCCCGCGTCTTCATTTTTGTGCCAAGTTGTCAACATTGTCAAAGCTCCTGGTCATTAAACATCTCCCACACCCAGACAACTGTCGCCAGTCTCCTGTCCGCAGTTGTTTCCTGTCCGTGAATTTAAAGCTCCTCTTAAATAAGATAAACAATTGACCTAGTCCAAGGGGATGCTAGATGTTGGCCTTTTTCGTGTCTACGGGGGCACTTTTAATTGCAGAATAATAAACAAAGTTCTAAGGCTAAGAGATTGATTTAAGTTAATGCAGGTAACTGATTTGTTTGTGGTTAGCTTTGGGGTTTATCTTATGGTTTAAAGTAAGTTCTGGCTCGTATTATACTTACATAGATTTTAAATTGTTCTACACTTCTACAGCTCGAATTATTGCAATCAAAGTAAATTGGCAAAGGGAACACACTGAGTGCTATGTGCATGCGCATGTGTGCTAGTTGGATTGCAAGTGTGGATCAATTGGAACGTAGTGCAGCTGAGAGCAATTGGTTGCTTCAATTAGTGTCCACTCGTATGCAGCAGACACAGCTTGCTGCAGTTGGATTCCACATAAGCGGATTTCAGTATACGTGTGTGTGTGTGTGCTGAGTCAAATTGAGCGCGCTGGATTGTGTGTGAGTGTGCATGTGTGGGTGCATGCGAGAGAGAGAGCTGTTATTGCATAGTCCACAGTGGAGGCTAAGTACAAGTGTGTTAGAGTCCACAAATTACAAATACGGCAGCCCACGAGCAGCGAGCATCAGTTGCTTTCGCAGAGCAACGGGGTGCAGAGCTGAAGCTGGAGTGAAGTAGTTTTGTATTGTGAGCTTATTAGACTCTGTACTTAAAAAGTACCTTAAACTATTTGGTATTATTAATAGTAATTATAAATATATTCATTATAATATTATATATTATATAATATTTATATTCACTATTTCAGGATTTTCGTCTGTTTAATCAACTAATTTTTTAGTATTGTGATCGATTAATGAAGCTATACATCATAATATCAATGCTCAAGTTAATGATTAATCATTGGATTAATTATTGTTTGATTGGTAGTTAATCATCTCGAACAGCTTGCCACAAACTTACCATGCCATTTCGAATATTTGAAAGAATGATATCCCTGTAATTTTGTTTGATTTGTAGTTTCATTTATTAAATATATATTGTGAGTTATAAACTGAACAGTATAAACAATCGTTTCGATTTTCATTTTAAATATATTTTTATCGAGTTAATAAATGATTTGCAATGTCTGAGCTTATCAGCTACGCTGCCAACTCTGAGCTTAAAAATTACCAATAAAAATTGTTAAGCTTAGCATGATTTAGAGCTAGAAGGGCGAGTAAGCTCCTGTAGGCGGAGGAGAAGGAGCGGGGGATTTGGTTAAGATGCGTTAGTCTCTTTTAATATGCCTAGATTGACGTCGATTATGCACGCACTATTTATAACGCGCCTTTTTGCTTATATCCTTGCCATGACGTCTGTATCCTAATGAACGCCTTTTTTGCCAGCATACGCTTCACGTTGTTGCCGCATAGAGACGCAACGCTCCTTGCCTCTCCCCTCTTGTACTCGCTGAGTGGCAAGCCCAAGTCGCCGCTTGCCACCCATTTCGAATTTTGCGCTGACATTGATTGATTATAAATCGGCATACATTGCAAATCTAAAGCGTACACAATAACAAAACGGCTGACGCTATTGTTGTTGTTATTATTGTTGTTCTTGTTCATCCTTTGTGAATTGTTGGCGCTGCGGTTGCCTTTGTTTGGCCTGTGACAGCTTTTAATCTAGCCGAGCACGAGGCACTGCAACAACAACTAAAGTGTCCGCCCCAAACTGACAGACAGTCAGCCCGACCGACCTACAGCCCGAGCGAGCGATGGTCTGACAGAATGGCAGACAGACTTACATATTTGAAAATCACTTTAGTTCATATTCGGACAGTGCCTGAGACTTTAGCCAGTTGTCATTCACTGTAGTCCTCTAATGGGGCTGCGGTCCAGGGCGCTAATGATGCGGTTTACTCAGCGCACCGTGTTGACCTCAGCTTAGTGGCCGCCCAACACAGTAGAGCAGCCAGGCAAGCTTCTAGAAAGGAGATGGACAACACTGCGTATACGCAATGGCCGATCGAAAGATGTTGTTGTGCTACAAAACTGAACGTTGATGGCACGTTTTTTGATTTCAATTGCAATAGAAAGAGTGTGAGAAAGGGAACAGAGGAAGAAAGAGAGAGAGAGAGAGAGAGAGAGAGGGTAAAATACAGAGTGAGAGAGAGATAGTGAGTTAGGCATCGGCTTTATGTGCTGTGTTGTCTGGCCTATATAGGTTGCTTGGCGCCATTTTACGTAGCAAAACAAAAGTTATGGCCCAATTTTGTAGCCGCCATCCGCCTACCACTGCCACTGAGAGGAGCAGGAGGACGAGTTCTTGTAACAAGTGGGACATTTGCCAGTTGCTGTTGCTTGCCGTTGTTTTCCTTGTTGTTGTTGTTGTTGGTTGTTCTTGCTGCTGGCAGCAATAAAAACAAGAAAAAATGTTTACTTCGCAAGGCGCCATCCTTTTTTTTTGCTTTTCATTTTTTTTTTTTTTTTTTGTTATTGTTGTTTCTACAGCATCTTTTGCCTTTTTGCCTTTGGCTTGGACTTTTGCCTTTTGCTCTCCGTGTCCAAGTTTTATGCGTAAATCGGCAATAAGTATATGTGTACATAATGCGATACATAGTTGTTGGCGGGGAAGCGGGGGAATGCGACCCAACTGTTCTATGTTCTATGATAATTTTAAGCAACAGCAACACTGTACAGCGCACAAACAACAACAACAGCAATATCAGTAATAGCTGGCAACAAGGACAACAACGACAACGACAACGACAACCATCAGCCAAAGTCAATTACGTGGCGCTTTCACAAATCTTTGGCACAACAATCGTGTGCGTAGGCATTTTCTAGGGCGGCCTGGGCGTGGTGCTTTGCTATTTCAGCCATTGCAAATTAATAGAGAATACGTACACACACACACACACACACACACACGCTAACACACACTCTCTGCGTATGCCTCGCATAAAATGTAATGTCATAAGTGCTGAACCTAAAACACTCCGCTTAACATTTACCACTCATATCGTTTGCTTCGTACTCGTCGTAATAGAAAAGTGCTCCCCCCCAGCCACATACTACTCCCACTACTCGCCCTTCACCACCCACCTTCTGCTCTTCAGTTGCTGCCTCTTCTTGTTGTGCGCGTGTGTGTGGAGGGAGTAAAAGATGCGGATTAGTTATGCTTTTGCTTCCGCCTTCCTTCTTGGGGGGTTGGTTGGTTTGGTTTGGTTTGGTTATTCGCCTTTGTGCCAGGACTATGTTTAATTCCCTGGTTATGCATGTATTGTAGTTTCCTTTCTATTTAACAGCCTGCATTCATGGACGCACAAATTGGCAGACAACGTTGAAGGATTTGCAGTCATACTAACTGTTGCGTCCTGCCAGAAGGGTGGCGGAGGGAGTTGATGTTGTGACGCGGAAAGTAGGAGGATTGCTTATTTGTTTGCGCCAAGTCAGCAACATCAACAAGCGTTTCCTGCAGCAGCTGCTGTTGTTGCTTCCACTCTATAGCATACTGCAGTGTGTCTTCAGTTAATAAGTCGCATTTGTATATGATGATTCGGTCTGACAAACCCCTTTCATGATATCACACACACACTATTCTTCTATCTATAGAGATTTGTGTGGAGCAACTGAAGCATCTAATTGTGCATCGTCAGGTTAAACCACAAGAGCTGAGGCAAATCCAGCTGGCCCAAGCCAGCCTACAACTAAACGCAATTTGGCAATGGTTTCGCTCTTGTTGCTTGTTTAGAAGATCCCAGCAATGAATAGCCAGCTTAGCTGCATTCCCAATGCCACTCCCAGTTACAGGACTCGTGTTAAAAACTGAAATTAGGGGTGTTTTTTGGGAGCATCGGTATTTGGCTTGACAGTCGCATTAGTGTGCCCTTCTTACGCGCCATAAAATTTAAAAGCGAGCAAAGCATTTTAGCTCTGGTGCAATTTATTAGGCCAGCTCATCGCGGCGCGTAACAATTGCCTTCATCTGTTGATAAATCCTTGGCATGGCACCAAGTAAATTGAAAATATATATTCTCTCTCTCTCTGTGTGTGTGTGTGTGGATACGGGTGTGCCCTCAAACCAAAAGGTGGACCATGATTCTGGCCACGGCACGGCAATGAGAATGTGCAGCCAACTGTGTCGCAGTTCTAATTATCCACGCACATGTCTCTGGCAAACGTTTTACTCGGAGACCCAGACACAAACACAGAGATAGAGAGAAGACTTTGAGCTTGGTAGCTTTAAGGAAGCGAAAACGCTAGCTAGCGTTAAGGACAACGCAAGGAAGAACTCCCATTTTGGCGACAATGGCTGATGCTACTGAGGTATCGAGCGCGCTTCCGCTTCTGTCTTTTATGCAACTGCATTGGCCGCCCGCTGCTAGCGGCATTCAAAACAGGCAGCCAAACAGACAGAAGCCAGTTTCCATCCAACCAGCCAGCCAGCCAGGCAGCTCACCAGCTGTGCAGCTGCCTCCGCATCCAAAGTGGCATGAAAGTTATGAATTTTAAACATTTTGCGGCAACAAAAAACGCCCCTGCAGCCATATCCATATATATTCCGTACAGTGTCTTCGCAAAACTGCAGATTTATAGCATACGAGAAACTACAACTCTGGTTTGGGCATTTTTACGAAAAAGGTACAAAAATCATGAGAACTTTATTATTAAATTTCATATTTTCCAAACTCACACAGAGAAATACTTCGTTTGTCTTTTAAGTTTACGTTTGTTTGATTTTTTTTTTTTTTTTTTTGGAATTTAATGTCACTTTTAATTGGCAGTACTTGAGGTGCGCCAGATGTCAACATCCGTTTGCAGGCATTTCCTGTATCTGTAATTGGTCAACCCAATGGAATACATCGGGTTGGAGGCCTTATAAAAATGCAACCCGCGTCCGATTTTGATAATATAGCCATTGCTTAAGCTATAAATAAATCATATAGAGATAAGATAGATAGTCAGTCAATTAATTAATCATAATTTTGTATGCTTACAATATTTTGCGATCGTGCAGGGAATCCTCGTACTTGATGTAGAAGGCAATATGCCTACGTTCCAGATCCGCTTTGATCTGTCCCATGTTGGTTTTCTGCTGTTCATGGTTGATGGTATCCTTTTTGGTGACCAGCCGGAAATATTTGAATTGTGAGCAGTTTGTCACAGCCAGCTCTAGGAATCTTATAAGATTTTGATACTGCCACAATGGAAGGACTTTTATCATAATCGGCATAATTCGAGGGGGTTTGCAACATACCTGATAGTTTTGGGTCATGTAGGGCTCCTCTAGCAGTATTTCAACAGTTTGATTGGTCATATATTTGCCAAATACTTGAACATAATCGTAACCCGTATCGTTCTCCTCGATCGATATGTGACTAACAACTTCACCGAGCATCAGTTTGCCATTGACGCGCGTTTTGATGGCATCTGCACGATCCATATACTCCTTGATTCGTGTGAGAAACCCCTTGCGCTTCTGTTCGTCGGGTTCGCTGCTGACGAACGACATAAGCTGTGCAATACCATCTTGATAGAGCGTTTGCGCCTCCAAAATTCGACCGCTCTGATCGCATTCGACGGCGCGTATTAACAATTCCTTGGCTTGCAGTGCTGCACTCATGATGATCGATCGATCGATGCTTTGTCACATTCATTTACATAAACTTCTAAACTATTATTTGTAAATAGAGCGATATTTATTGTGTACAAATTCAAACTTGTTATGATGCTACTCAAAAGACTCTATGGTATCAAGTGCAATCAGCTGATCAGTGTGACCGTACGATTGAAGATGCAAAATGCAGAAATACCAAAAGTAAAATACTTAAAAATAATTTACAACACTTAACTAGTTAAATATTATATTTAAGAAATATATGTAATTGCATTTAAGCATAATTGGAAGTTCACTTCAATGAAATGAAATGATAGAAAATTGTATATTCAAGTTACCGATTGTACGAAATGGAAACTAATATTTAAATACCGGAAACGGTCACGAGTTGCTTGTTGTGTATGCGATAAAACTGACGCTTTGCTGACCGTTGGCATTTGCATTAGGGCATGGAATGTGAGTCTAGCTATTACAGTTAGCATTCCAGTGTCATAAATATTCACTTTTCGTTTTATGTTTATGCCACTTACAAGCAATTACCTGAAAACGAAAGCGTTTTATCGTCAGCTAACAGTCGCCGTGCCAAAAGCTATCTACCCAGTCGTCCCTTTTGTTGTCTCCCAGGAGCTATGTAGCTCCCGGACACTGGATACTCGTAAAGAAATTGAATTTCACTAAGCCAAATATTAATTTATTTGTGTTTTCATTTCTTGCGCATTGGCAGGTGATTGACCACTAGGGGGGCGGAGCTGTGAGCCATGCTGTGTGGCTTTGCGCATCCAATCGAAATCGAACTGGCCCTGAAAACATTTCCTGCTACTGCTGCGCGTGTTATTTTTTCTATTTGTCCCTTTTTTTTGGGTGACTGCCATCCAGTATTTTTATTTATGTCATAAATTTTAAGCCATTTGGGAGCTGCGAACGTGAACGCGACGTCAGCTTTGGAGGGCGAATTTTAAATGTTTTCATAGCCCACTCCCAAAAATATTGGTATAGCGAGTATCGGGCAGTAACAGGCAGGAGGAATCTATACATAGTTAACTAGACTTCCAACTGCCATAACTTTGTCAAATTTTGATCGATTTCCACATGGAATGCCTCTTTAATCTGGATTTGTCCTCTGATTTATTTCAGTTTTGTCAAAAATACTTGTTTGAATTTCAAATTTGTACACACTGACCAAAACTGACTCAGGATCTACTAAAAAGTATTGCATACCTTAGGGCTGGCCAAATAAAACAGTTAAATTGTTGCTCTCTCTCTCGATGAAATTTTATTTGTTTTTTGTTTTGTTTATTCTCGTATGAAGAGCTACTCAATTGTCACGCTGGACTAACTTTTGTTTGGAATTAGCTGAATTGTATCTTGTAAAACACAAATTCAAGAGGGCTAAAGCCAAAGCCGTTCAGGCTTCAAGCCTAGAGCTCTTCCACATGTCACCCAATAATGCCCTGTGATGTGCGAAGCCACTTGCCCAGGGATGGAGTGGTGGCAGGGCTGAAGGAGGGGGTTGGGTCTGCTTAAGTCTCGGTTGGGCCGGGGGCAGTGGTTAGCTCATATTACGGGTATCTTGGCGCCAGCTTTTTATCGACGATTATTTTCCTTATATCTGTGAATGTGTGCGAGTGTGTGTGTGTCAATGTTGTTGTTATTGTTGTGTGTTCAATATTTGCTTGCTACTGCTACAATTCTCTCATTCAGACTGTGCTTCCTTTTTTCCGCCACTTTTGCAGCCTTTCTCGTTGATTTTTATTTGTTTCTCTTTCAATTTATTTTGCCATTTCGTTTTCCTTTCTGCTGTCATTGTTGTTGTTGCCATTTTCATCGCTTTTATTACAAATACAAGCAAACACACACACACACACGCACATACCAACTCATCTTATGGGTATATATAAATGTATTTGTACATATGTATATGCACTGACACATGTGGGAAGCTCTAACATTGTGTGTCCTTCACAGCCGCTGTGCGTGTCGCTCTCGCTCGCTCGCTCGCTCTCTTGTCTCTCTCTCTCTCTCTCTCTCTCTGCGTGTGCGTGTGTGTGTGTGTGTGTAAGTCTGTTTGTTTGCTGCTAAATGTGCGCTCAGTCCGCCACTCATTTATGTCGTCGATGTGCCAACGCCCCACCCTCTTTCCCTTCCTCCATCATCTGTTCGCTTTACTTCAATCACTTGCTTCACCCCCCGCTGCGACTGCGACTACAACTGCGACAGCGACAGCGACCCCCTCTCGTATTGCCGTTTGCCCTTCTGTGGCCCAGCTACAGCTGCTTTAGCTTGTTCGTTAACGTTCAGTTTTTCCACTTGATGCTATTTATGTTTGCTTCCATTTTTCAAGAAGGATCAAAATTTATATTGGCTAAAAAGTCCCTCGAGAGCTTTCAGCTTTTCTCACACATTTACAGATGTAACAAATTGTAACACAATCGTAACTGTTTACTCTGGGGCTGCCACTCTTCCCCAAAAATCATAACCTTCATGAACTTTTGTGCCCATCCTTAACAAGAAACCGTTAGTAAGTTGCCCAGCGAAAGCAGCCCAAGGTATGACATTTGGCCTGCCTAGGTCCTTGGTCCTTGCTCCTTATACTTATACTCATACTCATACTCATCCTCTGCGTCAAGCAATTGAATTGAGCTGCAATTGTTTTGATTTTTGGCCCCGGGGCCTTCGTTTTATCCACACACTCACACTCACACACACGCACTTGCACAATCACATACAAGGAAAGACAGAGGAGTATAACCATATCCTTCACGTATCCTGCCGGGCACTTTCGTATTTATCGCCGTTTGCTCGTCAAGTGTGGAAAATGTAATAAACAATTGACGCTGCTTTATGGCAGCAGCAGCAGCAGCATCTCAATTTATGTTTTGGTCGCCTTTAAAGGTGATGTCCTGGTTCTGTCTTTCGTTTTGGCCTGGCCTGGTCTGGTCTGGCTTGGCATGCGTCTTGGCCTTTGTCTCCCTTTTGTTGCGCGTCAGTTTCCAAATTAAGCACACAAATTGATGATGTTAACAATGACGATACGAAAATTGACTTGCTGCATGACTGGCAAACAAGTTTTTGGCGGCCAAGCGAAAACGCACAGAAGCAAGGAAAATAGCGAACAAGAGCTGCGGGCATTGTGGCCAGCACAAACGCTGGGGATAAATGAAAATGGAAATGGAAATGGCAATTGGGTAAAGGGAATAGGAAGGGGAAGGGGAATGGGAATGGGAATAGCTAAGAGTGGAAAGGAGAGCGTGAAACTATCGCAGTCATATTTCATATTTCAACCAAAATGGCTTTAATGTTTTCACATTTGCTTTGTTGGCTTTGATGGACGCTCAACCTATATGACGGTTTGCGACTCTCCCACTCCCCCTCTGTCCTCTGTTCCTTCTCTTTGCAAGGATGCGGCAGCCAGTGGCTCGACAAATCAATTGAAAACTGACAGTTGTGACTAAACGGCGCATATTTCCTTGACATCTGTGTGGGAGTCTGTGTCTGTCAGTGTCCTACACTCACACATGCACATGCACACACGCATAAGCATACCCTATGTGTATGTGTGTGTGTGCATGCTTCATGCATATTTCTGTATTGGATTTCAGTCCATTACGCTCAGAGTTTTTGATAGGAATTGGATATTGGCTTTTTATACATATGGTTATGGCTGGGGCCTGTTGCCTGTTATAGAGAGGCTATGAGTATTTCATTCTTTTCTGTTTGCTTGCTGTGTTATGTGCATTAACGAAATTCACGCACGCTAGAGGCTAAGAAAATGTCAGGGGCTTGATTTATCCTGTCCAACGCTGCGTGTTTGGCCACAATCAATCGATTGCCGACCGGCTGTTTGTAACTGTCGTTCAGGGCGTGCCTAGGCTCAGGACGAACTGCCTGCACCCAGAAACAGCAACAGAAGTAGAAACAGAAGCAGAAAAAGCAACAGAAACGCAATAAAATAAACTAAGCAACAGCAACAATTACGAATCGGAATCGGAATAGGCATAGAAATAGGTATAGGAATACATTAACTGAACTGAGCCAATAGACCTGACCATAAGGCAACAGCTGAGCGCACAGTGCGATAATTAAAATCCGCTACGCGCCCTATAATTATTTGCATAGTCTAAACACAACTCCGTAGAAATCCAACAGCAATCCAATAACAATTCAATGCGCTACGTTTCATTCCCATATCCGGCTGCTCTACTATATGCTATCTATTTTTATAGACATGTGCGTAAGCGATCCGTGCGAAAAATGGGCGCTTCGCGGCAATTTACCTTCAATCCGAAACAGCTCGAAAAGATTCATCAGTCGCGATAAGCGTCGTAGGGCTCTAGTCAAGTTTTTAGTTCCGTCTGTTACCGCCTACGCACCTTTTCGCGACATGCAAATCAGTTTTAGCCTGGCCAAGGACCCACCCATACTATGTCAATTCTCCCCTGACTTCGGTTCAACACACACACACGTGCGTGAGGCCAACTAAATAATGTGATTTGACCTGGCCTGACTTGACCAGAACAGACTAGACAACTGCCCTTAACTTTGAGCATAAGCGAGGGCAGTTCTATAACAACGTTGGTAATTGGTTGATGTCACTTCAGCAAGGTATGCGTAAAAGAAATTTATGGAAAATGCTTTAAAATAGCTAAAATCGATATAGATATTGATTAAAAGATTCAAGAAGAAGTAAGATTGAGTATCAGAATTAAGTGATTAGAAGAAAAGATATAGATAGATTTGAATCAACAGTAAACAACTATTTTTGGATATTATTTGTATTAATTGTAAGTTGAAAGTGTTACAAATCTCTTAGAATTGCTAGAAATATTTAGTTGTTACTATTTAATTAATTTATTAACTTTTTTAAGTCTTTCATCTACAATATTTTCTAATATTTATGTCTATTCTCCAGAGATAACGTGAACTTAATGCAGCACCCTCGTTGCTAGAGAATCGCTAGAAGGTCTAGAGTGAAGGAGCAGCCGGAACTGGCCAAGTTTATCATTGCGTTACAAAATGTGAATCGGAACATCCGCTTCTAAATGCCAGGCATTTGCCAATGCCCACAGTCCATTGAGCAGTGAGCAGTGACCACTGACCAGTGTGTCTAGTGTCCAGTATCCAGTGTCCAGTGGTTGGCCAGCAGAAGTTGGCAGTAGTTGGTAGTTGATACTTGGTTATTGGTAACTTATGCAATGGGGTTACAGTTGCAAGTCGTCATATGGGGCTGGGAGAGCGTTTAAATTGAAATTGCAATTGACCAAAGCTGCGAAGGGATCCCCCCTATCCATAACTTCTGTTATCAATCTTCAAGGCAACTCAATCCCATGCCACAATGCCAATTCCAATGCCAATGCCTTCCGCAGCTTATGTAACGCTTATATAATTTGGCCGCCACTTTCGAGATTTATAAAAATTCGTTGGCTTCTTTTGTAATTTTTTCTCTGCTTTTTGTTTGATTTTGTTGTTGTTGTTGTTTTTGCTTGCTGTTAAAGAGCGTTTGTATTAAGCCAGCTGGACGACGCGTCGTTTCATTATCAGCGAGTGGAGTAGGGGCCAAGGGGAGCCGAGGAGCTGAAGCGTTCGCTTAGAAGTGTGCAATGTAAATAAATGGATAGGAAGAAATCAACGTTAAAATAAATGACACTAAAACTGGAGACAGTGTTTTTGTTTTCTGCTATTTTTTTCGGCGCTTCTTTTGTTGTTGTTGCTAATGTAGTTGCCGTTGCCGTTGCTGTTGTTGTTGTTGTTGTTGTTGTTTCTCTTTGCGCTGGCTTGCTCTTCAATTGGCTATTAAGCAAATTGATTCAGTTAAATTTATCTTAATGCAATCTCCGCTCGTCCAAGCGTCCCACCACTGTTGCCCCCATTCCCAGCCCCAGTCCCAGCCCCACTTTTCCCACTCCCTGTTCTTCGCAGCCCCCTCTCTAGATAGTGCATAATTTGAAGGGCATAGTAAACAAGGCAACAATTCACGCGCAACAAAGGCAAAGACACACGTACTTGCAGATACATCCACGTCGGCTCACAGGCCGACACATGGCAGCGGCAACATAGAAACCAGAACTCAAACCCAGACCCCGACTGAGAATCAGACTCAGAACCCAGTCACAGTCATAGACACAGCCACAAAACAAAGTCCCAATGCCAATAGCAATCCCAGGACCTCAATTGAGCCTACCATTTCTAACCGCGGGGATGACAACAATAACAACAATAGCAAAAACAGGAACAGCAACAACAAAAGCAACAGCAACAGCGATGGAGACAACGACGTCCATGACGACGACGACCATAAAGCGCTCGAAGCGTGAAAAACAAGGGTGAAATGAGGAAAGTTACAGAAAAAAAGCATTAGAAAATATATCTGGCATGGCTTAAAAACGCGCGCTGTTGATTGTTTTGCTGGATAACGGGCAACAGTCAGGCCAAACCCTGTTGCCCATGTACCCCATTCACCCCCTCTCAATCCAACCCAATCTAGCCCAAGCCAACCCAACCCAACCCAAGACAGGAACGACCAAAATCCCAAAAATGCCAGTGACTTGGTTGTCGCCATTCAATGATGCCACCGCCCCAAGGGTTGCTCAGTCTCCCCCCTAGGCCCAAAACTATATCGTATATCTATGAGTACGAGTATGTGTGCCATTGGGCAATCTAGAAGGCCAACGGAATCGAGTTGCCCAACTACATAGCCTGGCTAAATAAGCCATCGCGTCTGTGCGACAATCTAACAACAAGCATCGCCCCTCGTGCCATTGATCGGGGCCATAAACAGAATTTTTGGCCATCCGATTGCCTCACATAGGCAAATCATATAAATTATGTTCAGTGTTTTTATACCCTGTACAGGGATATATTAACTTTGTGAAAAAAATTTTTGTAACAGGCAGAAGGAGTCATCTCCGACCCTATAAAGTATATATATTCTTGATCAGCATCAACAGCCGAGTCGATTGAGCCATGTCCGTCTGTCTGTCCGTCCGTCTGTCCGTCTGTCCGTCTGTCCGTCTGTATGAACGCGTCGATCTCAGCAACTATAAGAGCTAGAGACACCAAATTTGGCATCAAGGTTCCTGTATACCATACGCAGATCAAGTTTATTTTAAATTTTGGATACCTCCCCCCTTCCCCCGCAAATCGAAAAAAACGAATAATAGCCACATTTTTCAACGTAGACACTTCTAACTTAACAGGTGCGTTAAGAATGATATGTAGAAGGAACGCTGAAAGTTTCATCAAGATCGGTTTGTAAATAAGACAGATAATCAGCAATAAAAGTTATTTTTCCACGGAATCTTAGAGCAGCAGGCAGCACATGTGTGCGAGCGAGACAGCGAACGACTGTGACACATGCGTCTGCTTACCATGTGTGCATATTTGTGCGAGCGAGATAGGGAACTACTGCGACACAGGCATAAGTAAATTAAGTGTCGTAACACTCAGCTTTTGATTGAATATGTATAAATATGTGAAAGTGAGCTGCTATAAGCAAGCAAAGAATTCATATGCAAAATGAGAGTTTCAAAGGGGTTTTCTTTAAACACCTGTTATGTTCTTACTTTTATTTTAATCAAAGTATCTATTATCAAAATACTCTTAATATAGAAGCCTGTACAGGGTATTATACTGTCGAATGCGGTCGACTGTAGCCTTTTCGACTGGTTTTCCTTCTACTTCGTTTTGCCTTTTAATAAGCATAAAAACTTATGATATGTGAAAATATGCGCAACACACACAACCAAATAACAAACGAAAACAACAACAAATATGACAGCAACTGGAAGCTGTAGATTTTCATGACTTCATGATCTGTAATTCGATTTTATACAGAAAATAAAATAAAAATATATTGTAAAATATAAAAACATTAAAAAACTGTTGTTTAGTTTTACGCCAACTTAAAACGCCAATGGTATTAAAGTTTTTATATAATTGCAGAGGGAAAGTATGTACGATTGCATTTTGTGACTGACGCCAGCAAATATGTAATACTGTCCTGATGTCCTGTCCAGAAATAGAGAGTCTATATTGCCTATATAGTCAAGTCTTGAGTCTATATGTGTACAGCGAACGTGTCTTGACTTACAGCTGTTATGATTTTTATACCCTGTACAGGGATATATTAACTTTGTGAAAAAAATTTTTGTAACAGGCAGAAGGAGACATCTCCGACACTATAAAGTATATATATTCTTGATCAGCATCAACAGCCGAGTCGATTGAGCCATGTCCGTCTGTCTGTCCGTCCGTCTGTCCGTCTGTATGAACGCGTCGATCTCAGCAACTATAAGAGCTAGAGACACCAAATTTGGCATTAAGGTTCCTGTATACCATACGCAGATCAAGTTTATTTTAAATTTTGGATACCTCCCCCCTTCCCCCCGCAAATCGAAAAAAACGAATAATAGCTACATTTTTCAACGTAGAAACTTCTAACTCAACAGGTGCGCTAAGAATGATATGTAGAAGGAACGCTGAAAGTTTCATCAAGATCGGTTTGTAAATAAGACAGATAATCAGCAATAAATGTTATTTTTCCACGGAATCGTAGAGCAGCAGGCAGCACATGTGTGCGAGCGAGACAGCGAACGACTGTGACACATGCGTCTGCTTACCATGTGTGCATATTTGTGCGAGCGAGATAGGGAACTACTGCGGCACAAGCATAAGTAAACTAAGTGTCGTAACACTCAGCCTTTGATTGAATATGTATAAATATGTGACAGTTAGCTGCTATAAGCAAGCAAAGAATTCATATGCAAAATGAGAGTTTCAAAGGGGTTTTCTTTAAACACCTGTTATGTTCTTACTTTTATTTTAATCAAAGTATCTATTATCAAAATACTCTTAATATAGAAGCCTGTACAGGGTATTATACTGTCGAATGCGGTCGACTGTAGCCTTTTCGACTGGTTTTCTTATACTTTTCTTACAAAGTCCAAAAGCTGCAAGAAATATACTTGTTATTATTATTATAATTATAACTATATTACTAAGTATATTGTATAGTTGGTGTGAGACTAATCCATCTGAAATTATGTATTATTTTATGTAAAATTTGTTTATGATTTCTAAACGCAAAGGGAATGAGTATATAAGAAATTACACAATTGATCAGATTCATATCGAAGCTTAATTAAAGTAAACTGATACAACTCACACACAATATGGCATCATCTGAAAAACTTTAATTTCAGTTTGGTTCAACCATTAAGAACGCTTTAAATATTGCTAAGAAATTGAGTCAAGTACAGCTTTGCACTTACTGACAGCTGTGTTGGTACTGTAAGGGAATTTTATCTGCAGCAGCGCAAATGATTGCTGCGCTGTTCTGTTCTCTTATGTATTTTTTTTCTGTGCTTTCCTTTCTTTTAATAATTTTTATTGATTTCTCTTTGGCAGTTGAATTGCTTTCGAGCAATTTGAAATGGCTTGACGTTCACATTGACAGCTCTACTTATTGAAGTAATCTATTGGCAGAGCCCAACTGCAAATCGCCCCATTATCCCCGGCAGCTTTTCCCATTTGCCAAGTTCCGTTTTCATTTTTTTTAAGCTTAAGTAAAACGCACTTTGCAAGTTATTTTTTTCAGATTTTTATTTTTATTTACTATGTTTTGTTGTTGTTTTGGTTTTCATTTTTTTTTTCTCATTTACTACGCAAGTTGTTTTTGCTTTCGACGCATTTTCAATTTTACTTTTCATATATAAATTTGTCATGTGTTATGAAAATATAATATAATATACTTATGTATGTTTATGTTTTACAGAATGCTTGGCTTTTTAACTTCATCTTCTTCCTCTTATTCTTCATCTTCATCTTCGTCATCTTTCTTGTTGTTCTTTAAGTAGTTAGTAACTATGCATTTTAATTTTTGCCATTGCTTTTATGTTTTTGTATGTTTTGTGTGTTATGTTTTTTTGGGGGGTTAATAACTATGTGCATATATGATGTACCTATATATTGAATCATTAATGCTGGATTATAATTATACAACTCAATTTGATTAAAGCACAAAATATATATATTGCTGTACTTTAACCCCAATGGAAACCACGCAACGAACTGAAGACTTTTTCGTGTTCTTATGTTTTGTTGTATCTCTTTTCAATTCGTTTCATTAAATTCTTGTTTAATTACCGGTACAATTTTAACAACTTAGCGTTAAATACAGAAACGATTTTATTTATTTTAATTGAAATTGACCATTTTGCAAATTGACTTTTGAAGGCTGCCGTCAGCTAAGAATATATTGCTGCTGCCGTCTTCCACTTTCAGCTCAATTCCATAGCATACTTTTCATTCATTTTGAATTAATTGCTGCTCTTAAAAGTATGCTTTATATATTTTATGGAACTTGTGACGGGCCTAATAATTCTTTTTTTAACTCTTTGATTTAACTGACGCGCCCATTCAGGTGATTGACAGCCTGTGCCTGAACTTGTGTGTGTGCGTGTGTATGTCTGTGTGTGTGTGTGTAACATGTAAGTATATGAATGTCATATACATAATGGCATGCCGCATGTTTGTATAATGTCGCATAATAAACGCATTTCGCTTCGTGTATATCAGTAATACAATAATAATAGTTTCGTTTATGTATATGCGATTAGTTTTCTTTCTTGTTGTTGTTGTTGTTGTTGTTGTAATCAATACAGAAGGGTATGTACTATGTATGTATTTCTGTATGTTCTTGTCTTCCTTCTTTTGTTTTTCTTTTTATTCCAGTTTTGTTTTATATGTTTGTTTGTTTGTTGTAGTTCTAGGTACAGAATTCTTGCTGGCTCACTAAGGTGCTGTTAGTCATACTCTAATTGTAAGCTTAAATTTAAACGCAATCGCACTCTGTGTTTTTGTGTATGTTGTTGTTGTTGTTCACTTTTTGTTTTTTGTTAATAATAATAATTAATTGCAACGCTACTTTTCTACAATGCTACATTACGTTGTGTGCTCTAAATACAAGTTAAAATGATTTATTTACTACGCAGTAACTTCTTCAAATATCTCTTCTATGTATGAGTATTGCCGTGTCTGTATGTAAGTGTGTATCTGTGTCTCTGGTTCAAAATAGGTATTGCTTATTCGTTTGTTTGTAAATCTATCGCAACAATATGCACCTATGCAAAAACATAAGATGAGTTATTTTCAATTCTCAATTCTTCATTTGGTTTTTCTTCGTCTTCTTATTTTTTGTTTAAATCTTTATTTTCGTTGTATAAAGTACATCAATTGGTCTCGTCAAAAGCAGCACAAAAGTTGCGATAACAATATGCCAAAAAACAACTCTACCGTTATATGTACTATGTATGTATATATCGATAACTAATAATCGTTTAATCAATTCATTATGCAGCTAAATCCAAAAAGTTGCTACGGCTTAATTCATTCACTTTTCTTGTTTCTTTTGTTTTGTTGCTGGTAAACTAAAAGCTAAATTTGTATTCATATCTTTATAGATATATGCATAATATATATATATATATATTTATATATGTATATATATATATATATGTGTATGTATAATGTATGTATATATATAAGTATTTATTATGCTATACTGTGTGTGTATATAGTGCCATAAATATTTTGGTTTCGCTTACTTATCGCAATAGTTTAACGATTTCCAAATATTTACCAATAGATACATGCGCTATAATACTTTTTTGGTTACCTTAGAAGTAATGCTCTATTGCTCTCATTATTCATTGCTTTTTGTTTACTATTTCGTTGCTGTTGTTATTGCTTGTTTGCTTGTTTACTGTTGCTCTTCGTTGTTGTTTTTTTGTTTTTAATTATGTTTATAAGTACTCGTATCATTATACCATATACAATAGATGTAAATAAGTTTTTTCATAATAATATTCAAAGTGTTAAGTCTTTTATTTTGGTTGTTGTTGTTACTGTACTTCTTCATCTTGTTTGTTGTATTCATAGATTTTTTGCTTTATTAGTACATATTTTTGTTTTTTTTTCAATTTTAAATTTATTTTTTTTTTTGTTTATATTTGTGTTAACGTGCTAAGTCTTTCATTTTGTTTAATCATTGCTGTTGCTTATTATTTATACATAATTTTAATTATCATTTCCACTACGCGTTTGCTTCTTGTGTAAATACTGCGGTGTATTTCATAGAAAGGCCAGTTCCGAGTTCTAATTTCGGCTCAAATTCTTCACAAATTGTGTAGCATACTTTTAGGACAATTCTTGACTTCAGCGCTCTGAAAAGCATTCTATGCTTGTTTTTAGCGGAAATGACACGCAGCTAGAATTCGGAACAGCCCACGTAAATAAAACATAAATCAGAATAATTATAATAATACTAATAAAAAATAAGCTATGTACAGACCCAATGCAAATTAAATTGTTTAGAATTTAATATTGCCACTTTTTGGTCTTGGCCAAAGGGTTGGGTTTGGTTAGTAGGGGGGTGCCATGGCTGGTTGAGGGATGAGCCACGCGCTGACGCAGTTGGCGTCTCACTTTATTTTTCTTCTTCTCCTATTCTTTATTTTTTTTTGTATATTCTTTATTACATTTCCCTTTGTTTGGGTGTTCCTAACGAGCGCTCGTTAAAATGCATTGACACAAAAAGGACAACATTGTCAGAGCGTAATGCGTAGCGTGGCGAGGGGTAGAGAGGAGGACTTTGGGATAGCAACAGATAATGGAAACAATGGATCATGAACCTAATGCTACCAAATACTGAATTCAACAATTGTAAGTATTTAAAGTTGCGCTGGTACAGATGAAATACAACTATGTCGTTAATATGCTATGCTAAAAATGTATCAACTTTAACAATTTTTATTTATTTATTTTTTGTTTATTTTTTTTTGGTTTTTTTGTTTGTTTCATTTGCTTTTTAATATTTCTAACAATAATGCCATGATCCTTATAATGTTTGGACGAACCTATAACATGTGTGCGTGGCTGTGACGAAACCTACGAAAAACTAAATGAAAACCATAAAACGGGCACTTTTTGAAAACAAAAATGTAACCGCCGAATTTATGTTGGAGTAAAGCTTTTCCAAATATATACAATATGTATATATATATATATTTATATATACATATATATGTGTATATATTGCATGTATATGTAGTTCTATAGTATAGAAGAACTATATGCTTATATGCAATTTATTTACTACGTGTCTTTAGGTTATTTAAAAATTTCAAAATTTTAAAATATTTCCTTTTTCTGCATACTTGAAAAGTATATCTCAAATTTATATTTGTTCAGGATTACAACTACGTTTTATTGCTTCTCGATACACGTTATGCTATTTATAGTTTTTTTGGAGCTCATTTCAATAAAATTTGCATTATATTTTCTTTAGTTATCAGTTGAGCAAAATTAATATATTATGGATACTTTGTCGTATAATAATCATTGTAAGCTTTATAATTGTGTGGGAATATCACAATATACGAATTGCTTTGTTCTATTGACCTGGTTCCATTTATACACTCTAAAAATGACAACAAATTCTCCACATATTGAAACTATAAGTTAAATCAAGGTAAATCAAGTCCAGTTCTGCAATAAAATTATAATCCAATTTTAAATTGCACTTCAGATGCAATTACACACAATTGCATTTTCAGTTAAGCTTTCTTTCTTACTGCTGTGGAATTGATCCGAAAGTGGAACTCAGAACAGGAATAAATAAAATAAATATGATTATATGTGGTTGTAAAATGAAAAACAATTGGTTTGTGTTGTATAGTGTAAGTATTTATGTATATGTATTGTATATTTATAACTTTATAATTGTTTCATGTAATTGTTTTTGTTTTGTTTGGTTTGGTTTGGTTTTTGTTTAAATACAAGTGTGCTGTCATTACTAATTTTAAATAGTTTCAACCTTAGATTACTTAAATTCTAATAAATTGATTAACCGTTATGTTATTGCTTTCATTCACATAATAAATTATGCATTTTGTTGTTTGTTTTTTTTTGTTTTGTTTTTGTTTTTGTTTTGCTTACATTGTTATACAAAATTAAATATTATTGCCGGGCATTAATTAAACATTTTTCGTATTTCCTTTTGTAAATTTTAAATTAACTCTCATCGACAAATACAAAAACAAACAAATTGAAATAATTCAATTATAATTATATATATATATATATTTTATCTGAACGAAAATAATACAAATAATAATAATAATAAGTTCGTAACTATGACTATAAGTAGCTTTTTTATTTAAAGTTATAATTGAATATTTGTTCGCATTGTTTGCTTTGTTGTTTTGCTGTTCATTTGAGTATTGCTTTGGTACTTTAGCCGATTTCGATGTCGATATTTCGATATCGATTCGATTATTTCATAAAAGTTTTGCGTTTCTCTCGTTTCAGGGTTACCACCCGCAACAAATTGCGATACGCTAAACTCCCACTTTTCTCGCGCCTTCTCCTTCTCAACAGTATAAAAATAATTTTGTCGTGATTATACTTACTAGTTTAACTTAGGAGTATATGTATACTATATCTAATTAATATTATATATAGTATATATATATATATATATTTATATATATATTGTAAATATTACGCAACTAGATACGTATTCTAAATGTTGTATATATATGTATGTATATATATATATAGATTCCTCTTCGCTCGCTTAGACATACCAACAATTTTCGACTGGGTTTTTGATCTAAACATTGCTACTCTTTAGGCTAAGTTCTCTATGACTATGGCCACAAAAGTTCGTTGCACTTTTTATATGTATATATATATATATTTATATATATATTGAGATCGGTCGCTGAAGCTGATTTTCAGTGTGAGTGATAAGTACGTGTATTTCGGATTTTTTTCGGATTAAATACTAAGTATTTACATGGTATTTTATTTAGTATTTGTGTTTGTTTGTGCAGCGTACTCGTTAGTATGTATTATGTGGGTGTATGGGGTGTTGGAATTGCGAATAAATGAACATATGAGCTACATAATATAAGTTAGGTTTAAGTAATATCGTACTAGGGTCATTACGAATAAGTTCTTTGAAAAGTGCAAAAGTATTTTGTTTCCTTCATTTTCTGTTCTATTACGCATGGACGAAGTGTACTGTTAAATGCTTGAGACTAGATCACACTCGATAAATGTTGTTTGTTTGTTTGTTTCGATTCGTTTGAGGGGCACGATTAATGCGATCGAATACGGATTTGAATAAGCATCAAATCAATTGGTCTTTGTCGCTAAATTGATGTACTCGGAAATGGGCCACAACAGAATGCAATGCTCTAAAACTATTCGTATTGTAAGTATAACTGGGGTCTGGGGTCTCGGGTCTCTACAGAAAACTCTGTCTTCCTCCTTTGTTTAAATTATAATGTTGCTGTTAGACAGCGACTAGATTCATTTCCTTCATATTCGTAATAATAAATAATTTTGCTTTCATTCTCTATTCATTTTTTTTTTCTTTTTGGTAATTGCCTGGAATGCTAATTGACTATATTATAAATTGGGACGTGCTGTTAATGCAAATGAAATGCCCAAATATGTTTTCAGATTCCCCTCCCTCCACCAATGTTTCTCTAGCCTTCAAATGATAACAAAATATTGTTGAAAACTCTACCAAATGTTGTTTTTAAATTGTGCCAATAATATTGATGTTCTCTAAAATGGTATTGCTTTTCGAATTTTGTCATTAGATTTGTGGGAATATTTGGGAATTGATTTCTTTCGATTTTCGAGTGCTTTTTAATTGTTTTGCTAGTGCTTTTTCAGCTATATGTGTGACTTAGTTTAAGAATGTTGTGAAAAATCGCAGCTAAATATTTTGCTGCTCTGTGGCGCTACTATATACTGCTTATAGATAGGCTGCCCTTACGACCTAATTCGTTGTTTGAGAAACATTGCATTTGCTTTTGTATTCGTTGCATTAATTTTAATCACTTCGTCTACGTCTTCGTCAACGTTTTATTTTTTTTTTTTTGGATTAAAGAGAATGTTTAATTATCGATTTTGGTTTTTGGTTTTTTTTTTGCTTGTTTGTTTAGCTTAGATAGAGTTAGAGTTAGAGAGGAGAGCTAAAGATTAAAAGTTTTTGATAGGCTACAGGTTATAGTACATTATTAAATAGTATGTAATGCATATCGTAAGATAGATAGATTAGATAGCGCCATTTCTAGCGTAGAATTGCTCAAGTTCAGGTTTTGGTTTGCATTCGGTTTACACCTACTTGCAAAAGGCTTTCTCTGTGGTGTACCTGTGTGTGTGTGTGTTTGTGTCTGTGTGTATGTGTATTGGGTATGTGTGTATTACTTATGGAATGTTGTTATGTTGGGTCTAGGAATGTTCAACTCGCTTATATGACTAAAAGAAGAACGAGATTAGGTTTGCTAAGTGTATTTTTGTTTTCTTTTTCATTTTCATTATCTTTTCGTTTTCTTATGTTGTTGTTGTATTTTTTTTTGTGGTTTTTCTTTTGGTTTTTTTTTTTTTGTTATTTTGTTACGGTATTTGCTGCCTAATGTGTCTAATGCGAATTTCTACAGTCTCTGTGTTACTCTACTACACTTGCTTTTGGACGTATTGTGATGTCAAGTATGTAATCGTATTTAGTATATATAAAAACTGTTAGCGGTTTTGATGTCGCTATCGATAACGCGGCTATCGGCTATCGGTCGATCAGTAACGATAACTTTTTAACATTTGTAACGGTAAATTAACTAGGTTTCTCTTTTTTTTGTTCTTTTTTTTGGCATTGCCAGCATTGCATTGCACACTTACTCAACATTTTACATGGCGTAGGTGATGCCGCCGCCTCCTCCTCCACCACCGCCAGGAGCTCCACCCATCCCGTTGCCTGATGCCTCCACCTTGACGCGTTCGAGAAACTCGTGGGGGGGTGACGCCAGGCTGGCGCCGCTTTCGCTGTTGCTGTCGGTGTGTCCGTGCAGCGACATAGCCATCATCAGCTCCTCCTCGTCCTTGAGGCAGGCCGATTCAAGATGCTTGTTTAGGTACGACTTGAGCGCGAACGTCTTGTGGCATCGCTTGCATTCAAAATTCTTGTCCACCGAGTGCGTCTGCATATGAGCTCTGAGATTGGAGCGATCTGCGAACGCTTTGCCGCAGTGCGCACAGCCGTAGGGCTTCTCGCCGGTGTGGGAACGCAGATGACCTTGCAAGAGCCAGGGACGTGAGAACAACTTTCCGCAGACGCCGCAGCTGTGCGAGAGTTTGTGCGTCAGCACGTGCATGGCCAATGCGGGCATTGAGACGTAAGCCTTGCCACATGTGTGACACTTCTTGGCCGACTGTGAGTCCAGGGAGCGATGCGTCTGTTTGTGACGGGACAGATTGCTGGAGGTAGCATATTGCTTGCCACATTCAGAGCACGTGTACTTGGTCTTCTGTTGATCCTGGACAACAACTGCGGCTGGGTCGGCAACATGCTTCCGCTTGGAGCGGCCATCGCTCACGAAGAAGGCCTCGTAGGTGTATGCAACTGTTTTGGCTGGTTGCCCGTTGCCGTCGCCATCGACTTCGCATTCCTGGGCCAGACTAAGGCCCAGACCCAGGCCGAGACCAGGACGCAACTGATTGGTATTCGTGGTGTTGCTGTTCTCATTTTGGACGTTGCCGCCGCTGCTGCTGCTGTTGCTGTGGTTGCTGCTGCTGCTGCCGTTGCTGCTGGCGGGACTGCTGGGTGGCATGTGGCTGCTGCTCGCACTAGAGGCATTGCTCAAGGGGCGTTGTTCATTTACCGCGCTCGCTGCAGCAGCCAGTTCGGCAATCGATGACGTGCTACGCACATGCGCATGCGCCTCCAAAGGCGGCGCGGTGTGGGCGAGGGCGTGTGTGTGAATGTGGCTGTGGCTGTGGCTGTGACTGTGACTATGTCCATGTGTGTGCATGTGCTCCGTCTGTTGCTGTTGCTGCTGTTGCGGCTGTTGCTGATGCTGTTGTTGTTGCTGCTGCTGTTGCTGTTGCAGTGGCAACGGATGCTGCTGTTGCTGCAACTGATGTGGCTGCGTGGGCGGGTGAAAAGCTGTCGATGCGCTGAGATCGAGTATAGCGTGCGCCGCATGCAAATCCTCCTCAGCAGGCACACGTCTTCGATAACCATGTGCTGGCTTGTCGTCCAGCGAGTACGGCCTGTAGATGTCCTTCTTCTTTGGCGGCAGCGACAATGTTGCGCCCGTACTGCTGAAGCACTTGCGCTCACTGGACGTCTGTCCGGATTCCATTTTGATGTGCACACTGGGACTAAACCGATCGCTGTGGCCAGCACCACTCGGCGAACACGACGGCGACGATGTGGTGGACGAAGGCGGTGTCTGATAAGCGGCCAAATGCTGTTCACCAGCTCCACTGGTGGCTGCTGCCGCCACCAGCGCTGTGGCTGCCGCACGTATTACAGTAATTTCGCTCTCCATTCTGGGCAGGTACGCGGTGTAGTGCAGCGGTGACAGCTCACGTGTATAGCCTGCGAATGGGTCGAAATGATGGTTGGATAATTGGCATTAGAATCGATCGAATAGCTAATAATATCTATCACAAATAAAGCTTAATGAGACCACAAATGATATTAAATATTGATGATAAAATTGAGTTACGAGCCTAAAAAGAATGAGCCCAAAAGTATGCAACACAAATATTGAAGTGTTCTAAGGAGAGTATTATACATATTAGCTTGTTTGTTGCCCAAGGTCAAAATCTACAAGTGTATTGTAGCTCCAGGTTTTTTCTATGCTATTCAGGTATATGGCTTAGCGGCCAAGACGCACCTAAATAAACCAGGATTACTCTAGGCGAAAACGCAGGGGAGGATTACTGGGGCTCTTTGGGGCTTGAGACTGGATTCTCACCCAAAGAGCCTGGTCAGTCGTCTGGGTGTTGCAGTTCAGAGTTCTGCTAGCTCCCGCACTGGAGTTAGAAGAATACTCATACGAATACTCATCACCCTCAAGACCTTGACATAAAGATTGTCATATATTCCCAAACACTTTAATTGTGATATTTACACACTATAATTCTCGCCTCCGCTAAGCTAAGTAACCTATCCTATCGTCACTTCCCATAGCCCTAAAAAATATATTACTCAATTTCCGATTAGATTAAGCTGCCTAAAAGGTAGCCGAGCCCTAATCTGTAAACATGTAAATAAATATGTAATAGCTCGTTGCCTGTCACCTTTTCTTTGCACTCTTAAAAGTATGCAACACAAAATTTAAAACGCTTTTCAGCTGGAGAAACCTGTCAGTGGAACTAATGCCATTGTATTATAGTATTGACCATAATGTAATCTCAATGAAAACTTTGAGAAGTCGTAACCTTGACACTTATTCTAAATACAATATTTAATTCATTCATTTAATCAGTCATTCACTAATTTATTCATTCATTAGTTACTGTTGCTACTCACCGTTGTAGATATTGTTGGCCACTCGCGTCGCTGCCTCTGGTGAATGTGGTGGCGGACTTGGCGCTGTGGTACCCGCCGTTGGTGAGCTGGGACCCCAGCACTTGGCGGTTGTTGTTGCTGATGTTGTTGTTGTTGCTGTCTCTGTTGCTGTTGTGCTGTCGTTTGTTGCTTCTGCTGTGGCGGCGGCGGCTGTTGATGTTACTGTTACTATCGCTGCTGTTGTGCGTTGCTTTTCCGATTTGGTCAATAACTTATCGCCAACAACATCGATCTCCTCATCGTCATCGAGTGTGGAGCGACGTGATTTGAGATTTGGTAAGGGCGACAGTTCCTCATCTCTGGAAGTTGTCGTTGTGGCTGTGTTTGAATGTTGCGCATTATCCTCGGCACGATCCAGCCAAGGATACGCCTTCCATTTCTTGGCAATCAGGCAGCGCGGCATAATGGGGAGTGGTTGAGTTGGTTAAATTGTCGATTGGAGTTGAGTGGAGTTGAGCGGCTTAGCGGTTGTCAGTGGTCAGTGGTCAGTGGTCAGTAGGCAAGTTAAGTGTTAAGTGCTGAAGCGAGTGGTTTCTTTCGAACGAGCAAAGACCTTCTTAGGGGGTATCGTTTTGTGGCAAAGCGGAAAGGAAATGTTGTAGTTCTTATCTCGCAATATTTGACGCATGTGAAAATAGATTTGGCTCGCCGAAATATAGTATAGTTTAGATTTTACTTATAAAGTTTATTGCTTGGCATTCGCATTGTTGCGCCTGTCTCTCTCCCTCTCTTTTTGTTGTTTGTCTCCTTCCTTTTCTCTTTCTTTTTCTCCTCTTCTCTCTTTCGGGCTGTTGCTTAAGACGTTGTTATTATTATTATTACTATTATTTGATCATTATTCAAAATTCTATGTCAAATTGCATTTTATTGTTTTATATGATGATAAATTGGTTTCTGCGGTTTTTGGGGCTTATGGTTTTTGGGTTTTCAGTTGTTGGTTTTTGGTTTTTGGTTAGGATACTTCAAATTTCACAGCCACTTTACACATTTCTGCGCTTTATTCAAACTCTGCTCCGACCGCTGCTGCAGTCTAGGAGTTCTAGTTGTTGTTGTTGTTATAGTTGTTGTTGTTATAGTTATAGTTGTTGTCGAGTCTCACTGGGGGCCAAATGTAGTGTGTTTTTTGGTCAACTTTGGTCCATACTTTGGTTTTGGTTTTCGGGTCTGAGTTTTTGGGGGTCCCTTTTTGTTTTTGGACTCTGGACAGGGACACGTTTTGCTGCGTTTGCGTTGGCTGCGTGTGGTTTATCGATTTTTACATTTGCGTTTACGTTTACGTTTTGTTTTTACACAACGGGGCTTAAAACATAACGGTTCGCTCAACTGGGAGGGGGGGGTACATTTGGTAATTGTATTGCTCCATATATCCTTTTTGCTTCTCGCGCTCCCCCGTAAGCGTTAGTTTTTGTTTTGAATTTATTTGTTATTAATGTTTGTTGAATTTAATTTTGTATAAATTTTATTTATTTTGTTTATAGTTTTAAAACAATTTCAAACAAAATATTCTTATTGTTGTTGTTGTTCTTGTTGTTGTTGATGTGACGAGTTAAATAAGTTTTGGTTTGTTATTGTGGTATTTATTTTTGTTTATAAAATAGAAAGTATAGACTTTAGAGTTGTAAAAGTTAAGTTAGTTGACGCGAGTTTGTTGAAAAGTTGAGTTAAGTTTGAATTATTGTTGTTGTTGTTGGTAGTGAAAAAATTGATTTAGGAGAAAATATAATATTATATAAGATAGAGAAGAAATGCGAACGAACCGAACGTAAGCAACTCTTGAATGCTTATGAGAATACAACTGAACGAAACGTCGCTTATAAGGGTGGCCGAACGAAATGGAAAGGAAGAGCGACCCGACGAAACGAAACGGCAACGAAACGAAACAGTGGAACACCTGGAACACAAAACACAGCCCCTAAACAACCCTCAAAAAATAACAACGTAGCTGTTGCGTGTCTTCAGGCCAGCTGCATACGTCGCAAAGGGGAAATGTTAATAAATTCTATAAAATGTTAATTATTTTTCCCATTAATTAATACTAGATATGACTAATAATACTATATATTCTAATTTTATGAATTAAATATATTGAATTTATTTTACATATAGCCATAATACTGCTATGTCTGATGGTGTAGAGCAGCCCCAAGGAGCCAGCAATCAGGAAGTGTTTCATTGCCAGTCGTATCAACACATTCGCAATGCCTTTTTTCCTCCAATTGTTGCGTCCCTCTCTCCTCCTGACTCTCGTACCTGAATTGGCTCATGGCTCCTTTTTGTTATTGAACAATTTTGGGGTGGATTTTGCAACAGCGTTGCCTTCGCCGACTCCGTCGAATGTGGCAGTTGTGCCGAGTTAATTGCTCTTGCTGTTGCATTGCATTTGTTGCTGAACTTTGATTTTGAACAAATTGCCAAAAATGACGGCACAAAAAGAGGGGAGGCGGGGTGGTGGCGGTTGGGGGGAGGCAAACAGAGAGCAACAGTCGTTGGATTGTGGCATTGTTGATTGCTACTAGCTGGTCATGCTGGGTATGAACGGACGGGCGTATTGATGGGGGAGTAGATGTTGAGCAAGGGAAGCAAACTGGCAATAGATTAAAGCCTTTTGCTGGGGCGTAGGTTTTCATATATCAAAGGTCAGGACATGCTGGCAATTTACGATTACAGCATATATATATCTTTGCTAGGAAATTCAATTAACAATTGAAACTGAACTGAACTGAACTGTATAAGGCATAAGTCTCAGAAGTGATATAATTGAATATGTATAAAGTAAATCTGAAATTCTGATATTATATTCCGTTTGTTAGGGTAGGTGTATACTTTAACGCTGTAGTCAACAATTCAAAATATAAATCAATCAATCAAATTATACTTAATCCCAAAGTACTTCTCTAAGATGGGTTTAATCTTAATACAAAGAAACTTAACAGTTTGAAAGATAATATACATGTAATGTAAATCAAAGATTCTTATTAGAAATATTAATAATATAAATCGCACTAGAACCCTAAAGCTGTTTAGGAAATAATAAATTCATGTTGTTTAGAGTTTTGTTTAAGAAATATTATATTTTCTTATATAAAACTAAGGCCAGTGGCTTTACTCTCGTTACACCAATTCCCCATCTCATCTTCTCCTCAAGGTCTCTGCTAATTATGTTCGACATGAATTACCAGGAAAATTAGGAAAACAACTTTTATTATTTCCTTAGCCCAACTGTCAAGTTGTATTACGCGTAATCCAAACTTTGCTGAAGCCAAAATATGATTTGTTTGATTGCGGCTTATATATGTATATATATAAATTATATTAATTCTCCCACAGAATAATATCAATTTCGGGGTACATTTGACTGATGAAAGAAACATCACATCGTTGTGTGTTTGACAGCTGAAAAACCCCTTTATATGGCCTCTTCAGCTTGGGTACTTAACGACTGTTTGCTTGTTGTGTTAAAAAATAAAAAAAATAGAGAAGAAGAATGCCAAGAAATGCCATTCACTTCATATAGAATTCATTTACTTGCTGTCAGGCCTTAAGGACCTCTTAGCATATTCCATCGAAAATGTAACGTACCGACCATCTGTGGAATTCAACTGCACTAATTACAATTGGGCTTCGGGCTGCTATTCGGGCACCTATGGAAATGGGAATGGAAATGGAAGCCCTAAATATGCGCCAGTCCCGGCTCAGCGAGGACATTTGACTGGGCCAAGTTCTTTTGGTGAAACCACACATGGTCCGAGTACATTACTCTCTTTGGTAAATGGTAATCTGCTTTTCCAGCTAAAAGCATACTTGTCGCGACCCCTTGGACGCCCCAAGTTGTACCGATATTGTTGCGCTTCGTTAGCCTCCTTTAGGGGCGGGTGGTGCCAGGAGAGAAATTATGATCGCGATCGTTGCAAGGCACGCGCAGGCGCAGATGCATTGAGGCGAAAATTGCCAAGGACCATATGGTCCTGGTCGGACTGGAATATAGGTAGGAGTAGCGGTAGGGGTAGGAGCCACGCGTCACGACAGGAAACCAAATTATGCAGCCGCGGCAAATGCGAGATTCGTTCACCTGGAACAAGGACAGGACAATATGGTTAAAGCAGCGACAGCTTTTCCTGTACCGAGCATTATTAGCGTTAGTTTAAGGGTAAAAAAAACAACATACAGAAGGAGGAAAGAAAACAAAGGTGCACCACAGCACCACAGCACCGCAGCACCCATTTGCCAGGGATCCAGTTGAGCGCGTTTGCGAGCGTGCAAAAAACAGGAAACGCTCTACAAGTGCAGCTGCCTTGGCCAAGGGAGTCAGGCTCATACCCAACAATGTCCAGCTGGTTGCGGGTGGGGTGCGAGCTGGGTGGTTGCCAAAACGCTTTTGGCGTTGCCTAGCGAAAAATAAACCGCTTCGGAGTGGCGCCTCCCCCATAGCAGTTGCCACACACCATGTTGCCGCATATACTACTACTCGTACTATATTGTACATACGACTGAGTATCGAGCGAAGTGTGACGCTCGCGTGGCACGGGCCAGGAAGTGGCAGCTGTAACAGAAACAACAGCAGCAGCAGCAGCAGCAACAGAAACAGAGAATACTAAAAGCAACCCAAAAACTGTTGATCCTGCCCCGTGCAGCACCCAATCAGCCAGCCAGGCAGCCTTTCAGGCAACCAGACGCGAGCCCGAAAAACGAACCAGGTGTCTGGCATGCTCTTTCTGTTTTTCCTTTTCAAATGATGTATTAAAGTGGAAACAAGCACGAGTTGTTCTTCTCGTCGTGGTTGTTGTTGTTGTTGTTGTTAGTGTTGCTGTTGATGTTGCTGTTGCTGTTGCTGTTGTGGCACCATTGTCTGTCTGTGCTCTGACTCTCTGGACGCTCGCTGTCGAGTTTTTCCCAAATGCTATTTGTTCCTGTGTTCAGCTATAATTTCATTGTTACTCCTTTTGAAACGGCTTTGCAACCACCCCATCATCATCATCATCAGCAACAGCAACAGCAACAGCAGCAAAGGCAATAGCAGCAGCAACAACATCATCATCAACGCCATCAGCAACACTACCACCACCACCACCACCACCACCATCAACAGCACCACCCAGCGAACAACCCCCTCGTGCCGCTTGCCATTTGGCGTCTACATAGAAACAGCAAACAGGTAAAACAACAACAATAACAACAACAACAATTGAAACAGCAACAGCATTTCGTGTGCCTGTTTCATTAGCAATAAAAGCAACAACTACAACAAAACCAAAAAGAAGTCAGTTTACGTCATCGCCAAATTGCGCTTTACTCTTGCTTATTTCTTTTTGTGGACTCAACGATGAACAGCGGGTGGGGGGGGGGAGGAGATGGCATTCAAAAACTGACTTATTAGCATGTCCTGCAACAGGATACAAAAGTTTTGCACACTTGTGTGGATTCTTTGCCGCCAACTGGACACACGTTCAGTTTTCATTCCGGTAATTTGAAACTTTTCCCAACTGCATTTTTAATTACATTTGTTGAGCATATTCGCAAAAGAATCTCGCTCTTTCTCCCCTACTTTTTCTCTCTTTGTATTTGCATTTGTCTTTCTCTCTCTCTCTCTCGCTCGCTCTCTCTCTGCTTGCAATTTGAATCCGCAGCAGGAGGCAGCTGTTGCCGCAGGAAAAATCCTCATATTAGATGAGCCAGCGTCGAGTTCAAAGACCTTATCGATGTGTGGAAGGGGGCAGTACGTTTTGGGACTGGTCCAAAAATCCAGGTAGGAAAATGCGTACAAAAGAGTGGCTCGCCCTGCGATCCTGTCGACGGGACATCATTTGACGATCTACATACAAACAACAACAACTGGCAATTGGTGGTGCTGTTGCCATTGATGATTGTTGATTGTGGATGCTACGACTGTGTTAAAAAAACGCAGCCAGGGAAAAGGGCGCTGAGACGACGAGTCGTTCAGTCGTTCGTTTAGTATGCGCGCGCGGCTTTTCATTCGCTTTTCAGCAATTTTCCGACAGCTGTCCACGTTTGCATTATGATTATGTATGGCATCAGCAGACAGCAGCAACAGCAGAAGCAGCAGAGGCAGCAGAGACAGCAGCTGATTCCCTGACCCTGGTTACTGGTTCTAAATTTCGGGTTCGACTTCAGCTTCGGGTTCAGCCTGGAGTCCTGCGACGGCTGCACCCAGAGTTCTTGTATTTCATTTCAAACCAGGTCTTAGGTTAGTGCCCTCTGGCATTTGTTGTGCCAGAGTGAAGGTATAAGAGTGTGTGTACTTTGTGTTTTGAATTCATCAACTAATGTCTGTTATGTGAAGAGTCAGGCAGAAATTTAAATATGGCTCCTGATATGCATTCAAATTTCATTGATCACTCAAGCAGTTGATTCCATTAAACCTATAGAACCTTTTTCTTGTGGTAGCTCTTAAGGCAAATGACTTGGGTTTTGTCAGCATGAATGGATCTACTTATGGCTTCCATAAGTACTAAATTGAATTATTTTGTTGTTTGCAATGCTGAGTTTTCTTAAAGTAAAAGAAAAGTTAAGGCCAATTACAGAACTAGCGCATACAAAAAGAGTTAATGGGTTAGAAGGATTCAATATAAGTTGAAATTATAGATCTAAGTTAATAATAATAGTATATAGTTTTAAAAGACAGAAGAACTAAGCGTTTTCTTAGTAAGGCCTTCAGTTTGAGTGTTAATTGAAAGTATATTTATGTTATAGAAAAATTTATATTTATATTTGATTTCTTATTTACATTTACATTAATAGATATTGAGTAATAATAACTATATCGAAATATGGAGCAACGGAGTTTGTCTAGATTTCATTTTAAAGGCAAGAAGCGTAAGATTAATACAAAATAATTTTAGGCACAAGGCAAGATGTTTAATGATGCAATAAGTATCGGTAACTCTTAGAGTCTCTGTCATTTTATGTCTTAATTGGAGTCAAAACATAGCATACTGTAATAAGATACACATTTTATAATAACTATAAAGAATAAGCAAATACTGGCATACTCTCTCTCTCTCTCGCTCTATTTGTCTGTTTGTCTCTTTCAAAGAGGCTCCAAAAATAAGACTTTACAAGACAGAATAATACTTCTAAGAAGATAATTGATTATACCTAAGAAGTAGCATGAACTAATAGTCTACTACTACCTTCTCTATCTCTCTATCTCTCTTTCTCTCACTCTGTCTCTCTCTCACTCCCCACTTGAGTATTTACTAAACTCTTTATGTTACATATAAAGCATATTAAATTATGATATGTGAGTGCTTATATACGAGTATTTTATATATATATATATATAAGTCTGAATACTGAAGCACTAATACTAATTACTTGTTACATTTTCGAGACTACATACATACATACACATGCACATACACATACACAGTCACACAGTCACACACAGAGGATGCCTCTCGATGGAAACATGCAACAAGAGCACTTAGTAATATCCTGACAGACTGCTGCACACAATCACACAGAGACACACACACATAAGCACATGCATACATACATACACATACACATACACATACACATACACATACATATGTATGACTTACATATGCATAGTGTAGTTTCCGATGTCCTTTAGTGCTTGGCTACCTCCTTTTTTCGGTTGTTGTTGCTGTTGCTGTTGCTATTGCTGTTGCTGTTGCTGTCGGGAAGCCGCAGCGCAGTCTCTTATCTGCCACAACTGCCTCTCATCTGCCTCATCTGACACAACGGCCTCATCTGTTGGCTGCATTGAAGGGATAGAGAGTCTGAGTATGAGTCTCTTTATTCTTTGGGTCTCTTATTGAAATAAATTCTCAATGAACGCGCCCATTCGATGGGCCTTTCATTTTCATGCGTGCCATTTGCAGCAGCTGGCGGGGTTCCCCCCCTCCTGACACTGCCTCTGGACCGTTCCATCTATACAATTTTGCCATGTTGCAGCTTGTTGCTGCCGCAGTGTTGTGCTGTAAATATGAAACGTTTGCAAATCTCTGTTGTATACATAAAATACACATTCTCGTCTATCATATTTGGGCCGCGCATTAGACAAGGCAAGGCTAAGCACATGCTGCACACCAATACACATACACAATCACACACACAGAGACACATGCATGATAGATAAGTACATAGATATGCGAATACATACGAGTACTCGTAAACTGGCATGTTTGAATATACATACTCATGCATGCTGCTGCGGCATCTGAATGTGACTGACTGGCAAGCCCATTCGAAGACGGCAACATCAAGTGGGTGGAAGGGGGCAGGGCTGATGGGGCAGGAGGGGTGGAAGGGGGTGGCAAGACGTCGACAACGTCGTCCTTGTGCTTCACTCGACAAATATTCAACACGTATTCATTTCCTGCGGACGCACAGTTGCCAACTGGCAACATTCTGCAACGAGATGCTGCACAAGTGCACTCTGCTCGCGACAACGTCTGACGTTGACTGCGCCGTTAACTGCGACGTCGACGGCAGCGACGACAGCGACATGATACTTGCACTTGATGCCGCTCGCTGATGAAGTAGCGACAATGCGGCAATGCGTCGCAAAACTCACTTGAAGTGCTACTTGGCAGCAGCGTGACGACGACAGCATCCCAAAATGTTGATCCTTTGACGATTGTCCTTCCACTCTCTCCCCTCTCCCCCTCTCCTCGCCCACCCCAACCCCTGCGCCGATCCCTCTTGCCATGCTTGCATGCCACCATAGGGGAGCTCCAAGGTAGCACACTCGGCGCGTCAAGAGAAGCTCTCGATGGCGCTGGGCCAGAAGGAAGCTGTGAACGCTTTAACGCCATTCCCATACACCCCCCAAATACCATCCAGCTTCTGCTTCTGCTTCTGATTCTGCTTCAGCTACTCCTGTTTCCATTCTCAGTCCCATTGCCAGTCTTGGTTCCCGGTTTGCATTCAGTTCGCATTCCCCACTGAGAGCTACACGTTTTCATGAAATCATTTTTCACCACTTAGTCACGTCGCTTTGACAGGTCGATGGGTAGCCTGTGGAGGCGATGGTGGCGATGGTGGCAACAGGGACAACGGAGGGGATGGGGGAAGCTATAGCTGGGAATTGTGGCAATGTGGGAATGTGAGAAATAGAAGCGACAGCATCCTCTGTAGCGTTATCTGCGGTTAGTTGCTTATAATTGGCAGACATGTGAGTTGTAAGCCATGAGCTTTCCCTTAACCGGATGCCAGCCTGCCAGACGGACCAGGGCAAAGGTTCGGGATACTAAGTATTTAGTAATTATAGCTGCGACCAAGCGGTAGTAGTACCTCAACTTTCCCACTTTCCCATAGAGCACAACAACGTTCCCACACAAAGGACACACAGAACAAACAGGACACGTTGCGTGCTCTGTTTATTAGTTCTCATTGTGTACTCTGCAATTACAAAATACTCAATTGTTTTTATGTCGATCGTAGAACTTTGTTTAGGAGGGGTGGCAAAGCGGGTGGGGCAGGGACATATGGCATCAATCATGTGGAAACCACGAAGTACACATACAATTTTTGTACTAACTGTGTAATACACTATACGTGGCTTCAAAATACGTTACCAACAGTTACCAGTTAGTTAGTCAGTAACTGCGAATTGCAGCTGCAAATCTCTAGACACACACACACACACACCCCATAAACCCCCTTCCCCCTTCCTTCGCCCTCCCCCTCCGCCGTAGACAAAACCCCCCATCTTTAGGAACAGCAAGTGCTCTCCTTTTTGGTACGTGTTATCCTGCTATTTGGTTACCTTGTATGGTTGCACTTCCTATCCTTTTGTTGCCGCTGCTGTTGCTGTTGCTGTTGCCACTGTGGCACGAATCAAAGTATTGAATTTCTATATCCGTTTTTTGTATTGTGTGTTCTGTTGGTTTTACGCCTTGTTCAGTTGCAAGGTGTAAGCGAGTGCGCGAAAGCAAAGCAAAAGAGAGCGAATGATATTTATATAAGAAGCATAACACGGTACATGTACTGACTGCACTGAGAGAAATGTAGTGAAGTGTATAAGTAACATAAGTGCATATATTTATATATTGAAATAAAATAATGAAATAAAATTAAAATAAAATTAAATTAAAATTGAAATAGATATATATGTATATATAATATAAAGAAATATTAATAGCTTTTTAAAATATGTTTCCTATAATATATTAAAAAAATAATTGCAATTCTTTGCTAGTTTTAGTTAGTTAGTTAAAAATTCATTCTGGATATATTTTTCAGAGTATACACTTCCAGGTGCTTCAATTAAATCCATAAAATTTCATAAAGATTGGTTTATAAATAAGAACGATATTTAGAAAATAAATATTTGCATTAAATCGTTTGCGCATTGCATGTAAGTGTAAAAACAAGAAGAAACTACTAAACTACATATATGGAGTTCTATTATAATCAAAATAATTGATTAAAAAAGACTGACACAGGATATTCTATAGTCTTGCTTGCTTTTATATTAAAGTAATATTGTTTAAAAGTAATATTGAAAAAAATAAATATTATATATAGTATATATATATATATATATATATATATATATATATATATCTTTCACAGCAACTATTTGCAAACATTTACAAAATTTAATTAATTTACTTTTCATAATTTATATAAATTTGTTTATAGTATTTATTTTTCATTTTTATATTCTACTTTATTTTTATTATTACTTTTTATTTCCGTTAGCTTAACATATTTTAATTATATTTGAAGTTTATTTATCATTATTCATTTATAAATTTGTTTGTTTGTAACATATTTGCTGTAATTTATTGCAGTGTATTAGCAATAGGAGCAGCAGGAACAAAAGTACATGCTAAATGAGTACACAGGAAGTTTTGAATTTGGTGTTGTTGTTGCTGTTGTTGTTACATTGCTCACCTTGAATGGAACTGAGTTTTGGCTACATGAGAACGAGTATACCGAGTGCGGGGCAATTAGGCGGCTGTGCTCTGAAACGGAAACTGTCGCAAGTGATCGGCGTGTTGATAAGTTCAACAACGAGAACAACTGCAGCGACAACAACAACAACAGGAAGAACAACAAGGATAACGACAACAGGAACTACTACAAGCTAGTATCAAAAATTGTAGAACGCATTTTGAAATGCGGCAGCGAAAAGTTTTCCAATGCCGCATGGAGGAGGCTGACAAAAAATAAACCATTTGTTTTTATTTTTCTTCTTCTTAAATGTGGGAGGGTATGTTGGCGGGGTTGAAGGTATCAGGCCCCTCCCCACCCCCCCCTCTCCACGAAATAAAGTGCTATAAAAGTCACGCCCGAGGGCCTGAAATGAGTTTCCAGTTTTGGTTTCATTCCCTCTCTTCTATTTGTCGTTGTTGTTGTTCTTGGTGTTTTTCTTTTTAGCCAGCATCAGGTAACCTTTTGTGCCGCCCATTAGAAACATGCACGCAGTCGGCTTACTTAAGCATACAAATTGTGGGAGGAAGTTTACGGGGTGTGTGTGCGTATGTGTGTGTGTGTGTGTGTGTGTGTGTGTGTGTGTGTAGCATGTACATGCAAATGTGAATGTGAATTCAGAAATGTTGAAATGTAGAAACGTGCGGGGATTTGCCACGGCTGCTGTGGCAGCATGGAAAACTTCGCCATGCGTGCCGCCATTTGACTTGCAAGATTGACACGCTGCTAAAACGCTTCCAGCCACAACAGAACAGAACAGAACAGGACGAGGAACGGGGCGGGGGGCGGAGGGGCCTAGCCATAGAGAACGTGCATGAGCACACGGCGAGGAAGTGTCGAGGAAAACAAAAGCCGCTTGGCCAGGGGTAGACATAGGAAAAAACTGTGCAGATGTGTCCAATTTAGTGGAACTGCAGACGCAGGAGCGTAGCCCAATCCCTCTACCAATCCCAATCCCAATTCCAACCCAAGCTGAGCTGAGCCGAGCTGAGTTATGGCTTCCAGGTACTTATGTCCTGCAATTGTTAAGATTAAAGCAGACTTTTCTCATTTCATTTCATTTCGTTATTTTCTTTTTATTTTCTTGTGGGGAGGTTAAGAAATTATTATAATAATTGCTTAAAGTGATTGTGATTGTGATTGTCTTTCCCATTTTCAAGGATTTGCCAGCTTATTAAAGTCGATGTGCGAATGAAATGGCAGCTCAACCCCTGTTGCGGTCAATTGTAGGTCAGCTAACGGGCCATAAATATTGGTGTATTGATTCTACCTGAAACCAATCTACAGATTCCAGCTAAAACTATCTATCTTGTGCCTCAACTCTGTATGCATATGCGTATCCGTATCTGTATCTGTATCTGTTTCAGTTTCAGTTTCAGTTTCTGTGTCAACAGCTATCGCCTATGCAAAATGCCAAGTGGCCAAGTTAACGGCTGCCCGCTGCTCCCCCGTGCTGTCGTTAGCTATGCCTCGCCCTTTGGCGAATCTCAGGGGCACAAATATGCGGTTGGCATATACCACTCTTCCCATCTCTCTCGCTCCTTCTCCTCACCCAATTGCTGGAATTTGTCGTGACAATAATCGGCAGCGTCTCTGCGTGGTGTCAAAACTGTGCTCCCTGCCACACCCCCGCCCCGCCTCCAACCACCAGGCATTCTTCCTTCTCCATTGCTTGGGGGTGGTATGTAGTTTCTGAGCTTCTGTGCTGTGTTTCTAGTCAAGCCACAAATATGAGCATTGGATTCGACTTGCGACTGGCGACTAACCAGCGAAATAAATTAGGCAACAAAAAAATTGACATTCTTGAACGTGGAGCATGCACAGAGGGGGGGTCTGCTCTGTTGGCCTGGTGTCATTAAAGCCAAGCCAAGGGTAGCGAGGACAGTGCCACTGATTAGAACAATATGCGTAAATATGTCCTAACATTCTATATTGTATTTGTATTTATATATCGCATTTGTACCATCAATGTTCTCGTGTCCTGGCCAAAAAGGATGTGCTCAAAATAAATATGCGTGCGTGTTGCTTCCTCACACTAATACATGGAATGTTTCTCTTTCTCTTTCTCTCTATGAGTGTGGGTCTGTGTGTGTGTGTCTTTGCCTTTCGTTGACACTTTCACAATTTATGGCAAATGCTGTCTTTCACCCTGGCACAGGAAAGGCGCCAACGTCGCACCCCAAAAACTGACTTTGACTGTAATTTTTTCCCACCCACCGAAAAAACCAGAAACAGAAACAGAAGACAAAAAAAAAAAAAAAACAAGAAAGAAAAATATAATACAAACAACAACATACTGTTTACCAGTTCCGCAGTTCCGCAATTCCGTAGTCGCAATCGCAGTCACAGTCGTAGTCACAGGGGCTGTGCGGAGAGGGCAGTCAGTGTAGTCCCAGTTGTACACAGACTCATTTGAAATAAATATTTTTGTGTTTTTACTTCGCAGCGACAATAACGCAAAACATGAACAGCAGCAGCAGCAGCAGCAGTACAACAAGACAAATGTCTGTATGTGTCACAGTATGTGTGTGTGTGTGACAATGTGTGTATGTGTGTGTGCTGGCGTGTGTGTGTTTGTGTGCTGTAGGCAAACCACGCGCGGCGGCGCTGCGGCGTCAAAGTCGAATTACTCATACGCCACGTTCGCCAAACGCCGTCGCATTCGCTCTCGCTCTAGTCGCCGCCGTCGCCGTTGCCGTCGTCGTCGTCGTGCTCGTGGCTGACACAATCCGTGCCTACTATGTGGCGTTGACGTTAAAAGCTACAGAGCAATTAATCATTAGCTTTTACAGGATTTATTGCAAATACTTTTATCGGATATATTAAATGAACTCCACTCCACATGCGACAGGCAACGAGGCAAACGAGGCAAACGAGGCAAGCGAGTTGGCAAGCTGGCAGTGGCAACAGTGGAATTATGGCAGCATTAATCCAGTGTAGACTATCTGCTGGCAAATATCTTAGTGGCAATGCCAATGCCAATGCTTTAAGATTTGCGTCATCATCTGCACCACCCAGAACAAAAACACCCACCCAAGTGGGTCAAAATTTAACTGTAGCTGAAATTTCCTCTGTCATTTCACATATGCACACGCAATGTAAATGCCGATGAAGATGATGTTGATGTTGATGTTGATGATGATGCCAGGTGGAGAATGGTAGAAGGAGCTGGAGCAGCAGTTGGAGTGGAAGTTGCAGATGATTGTCAATGTTTGGGGCTTAGCAACAGTTTACTTCAAGCTCGTTATTATTATTGTTATTGTTGTTGTTGTTTTTGAGTTGGCTGTGACAAAATGAGTTACAGGTTTCGTTCATTCCCCTCCGCAAAATGCAGCTTGATAAATTGTGCCGCATTAATTACGCAACATTTCAAAAGGCAAGCAATGTATAGAAAAAATTGGGTACTAAGAACTTGAATGCCTTTTTTTCTTCTCTACTCTCTACATACTACTTTCTCTCTCTCTCTCTCTCTCCCAGACTCTCTCTGTCTCTATCTGTTGCTATGGAAGTGCTTGCTGTGTTTCATGTGCCATTAACTAGCAAGCCGTGGCGATTGATCTTGCTTGGGCATGGCTCTGGTTTTATTTAATGGTCCATATAGAAATGCTCTTGCCACATCCAGTTCCAGTGCCACTTCCGACATCCGGTTATCCGGTTATAGTCAATGGATGGTGGGGGAGGCATTGCAAATGCACATGCAAATTTATAACAATTTTACGTTCTCACATGCGTTGGCTCGTAAATCGTCTGCTGAGGTGAAAGGTGCGAACTGGCGGTTCGAACTCTCGACTTGCCACACGACTTTGCAACAGCCAACAGCCAACAGCCTGGAGCCAAGTGCCAGCGTCTTCGACTTGCCACCTTGCCACCTTGTGCGGCAAGTGCCTGTGCATAAAAAATCGTTTATGGCTTTGCAGCGCTCAAATAGAACAAAGCATAAATCCTAATTTACTTACCGTATAACCCGGTGTGTTGCCACTGGAGGCATGTCTACTTACCACCTCATGTGGCACGCTCTATCCCACTGCGTATATGTGTGTGTGTGTGTGTGGGGTGTGTTACACAACATATATCAACAACATCTTAAACACATGACGGCAAATAAATACAAATGTTGAAAATTGTGAAAATGTTGCTCTAAATTGCTGGGGGATGATATAAAAATGGAAGTAAAACGAGAAAAAAGGGAATATAATAAAAAGGATAAACCGTTTCTGATACCAAAGGCAAACGATAAAAACCTGAACCACCACCAGGACAACATGCTGGCGACACTAAGAAAATTGTGTGGCACAACAAGTTGCAAACTGAATTGTGCATTGTGGCACAGGAGATACTACTTGTACCGGAAACTAGCAAGTAAAACGATTTACGATTCGTTTAAAAAGTTCTGATTAGATAACTTGGCTCAAACAGCGAGGAGTTATACACTGGATTCTAAAGTTGATAAACTTAAAAACATCTTGTTCCAGTTATACATAGGTAGAACAATAGTAACTACTTCTCTTTGTTGAAAAGGGGCTGAAGCACTTTAGACTATTGTAAAAATATGTGTTTTGTATTGTAAAGATCAGTTTTAGCCAGAGGGATTGTATATTTATTTTTATATTATTAAGAATTGTACTTATTTAGTTTAATACTTATTATTATATTATTATTATTAGATAGTAATATTCCAACTATATACAGTATTATTACGCAGTTTATGTTTTAGAATTTGTAATCTATTAATCTATATTATTATTATTATTAATCTATATATATTACTATAGAATCTACACTACTATCTACTGTCAAGGAAATTCTCTTAATTAATGTGATTGTTTGATTTGAATTATATTTATCAGCCTAACTTAAATACAATTTGTTAAACAGTTAAAATCTGCTTTATTCAATCGGTAATATATTCTGAAATATTTGCTTGTTTAAGTTATAAAATGCTTTAATTGATTAAGAAATCTTAGCAAATTAACATTAACTGCACAAATAAGTTCTAAGTTTTATATTATTCACAATTCTAAAACCATTTCCTTCTTTAACTATAAATAAGACAACATATGAACTTGCTTAGAGGATAATAAGCTTGGTAATATTTCTGAATGCATTAAAAGCATACAGCATTTAATAATGTATACTTTTTATACTTTCTTATACTTTCTCAGCTAAGTCTACATTGAAACACCTTCAATCAAGAGAGCCGCCCAATAAAATATGAGACAAGCGTAACACGCCAAGTGTTTGTCAACTCTTTATCATAATCACAGCTTTAATTTATTAAAATGTTTATATAGTTAAGTAGATTTAAGAGCATCTGTTGTTAAAAGGTCTCTTAATGAGTTGGAATTAGTTTTGGTGGGACAAAAGTGAGGCCGCAGAACCGCAAAAACCAGAACCCAAACCACATCAAGTGGCTCGCCTCCAGACTGCTTTATGTTTTAACACGAGAAGGAAAAAACGTAGAAAGTACAAAAGGAAAAAGGAAAAAAGGTGGAAACTAGAGTTGTTACTTGTTACATTGTTATAATTTATGGAATGCAGTTACAAGTTCAAAACAAATAGAATTACAAATACAAATGCATAGGACATTAGCAATGTCGGGACTTGGAATTAACACGGTGCCACAACCTCCGATGAATTCTTAGCATATTGTGTGTGTCTCAGTGCTGGTGCTTGTGTGTCTGTCTGTGTGTCTGTGTGTGTGTGTGTGTGTGTGTGTGTGTGTGTGTGGTGGTAAGCTGCTTGACTTTGCAATCCGAATGCCAACAGCTTCCACAAAAAAAGCAGCATGTTAAGTAAACTTTATGGCCAACAGTTCTTCTGGGCCAGGAAGAAGCGAAAGAAAATTGCGGCGCGCAAATAAAACCAGCGCAAAAGTGAGGCATCAAAAAGCAACAACAACAGCAACATGAACAACATGAACAACACGAGCAACAACTATAAAAACCTGCAACGATAGTAAAATGCAAATTGGGTGGCCGTTGGGCGGTGGCATGTTGTCGGTGAAGTGGGCGGGGGGAGCTGTTGCTAGCTGACAGGCAGCAATCCCTCGGTCTGCTTTGGGTCTTCCCTGGGTCCGGCTCAGCGGCAGCGGCAGCAGCAGCAGCAGCAGCAGCAGTAGCAACTGGAAAAAGAAGCAGAGAAACATAGCATTCGCACTCGTAAAATAAAAGTAAAGTGCAACAGCAATTTGTTTGCACAATTGCTGAATGCGGCCATTGCTGTTGTTGTTGCTGCTATTGCTGCTGTTGTTGCTGTTGTTGCTGTTGTTGTTGTAGCTGTTGCTGCTGTTTGTGTTGCTGTTGGCACTCGTCGCATTGTTTGCTTTGTAGCCAGTTGTTGTACATTTTTATGACAGCTCAAATTGGCCCCCCGTCGCCGTTGTAGACGCGATTTGCCCGCCAGCAACACTGTCAGCATATGGCAATAAATGCGATGGACTCTCGCCAGGACTATGAGTACCAGTCAGGACTATGCCAGACTGAGAGGGCGCATAACAGCGAAACAAGAGAAGAGTGGGAGAGGGAGGCCAGACAGATGACTGACGGCGATTGGCGTCTGATTTGTGTTTGGCAGCGCTAAGTTCATTTGATGCGAGCGATTCCTGTGTTTTCCTCTTTGCTCTTTACTCTCTACTCTTCCCTCTGCCCCTCTTACCACTTTTCCTGCTGGCTTGCTCCATTTAATTTTCTATTTGGCACTCTCAAATTAAAATATAAATCCTGCGCCGCTTTTTGACAACTTTTTAAGCTCCATTAGTGTTGACGAAAGAAAGCATAACAAGGCAGCCCAAAGGGAGCCTAACTGCTGACAAAAAGGGTCAATGTAACCGCGTTTTCAAACCGCAACGCGGCAGGACATCTAGTCCCCAACCCCAACCCCAACCCTTCTCCGACTACTCCCTTCCTTCCTAAGTGCTATTGTTGCTGTTAACCTTGAGGGGTGTCTCCTCTCCGCCTTCGCTGTCCGCATTGGGGTGTTGGTTGCACTTCCGCAACGCTCCAAAGACGAAAAAAAAAACATTTAACTGTTTGGCTGTTTGGCATTCATTGCGAATTTAAAGGGCGGCTTAGTGACAGGAATAATAAGGAAGCCCGCGACGGAAGCGTTGATGACAACGCCAAGCAGAGAGATACAGAGAGTGAGAGAGAATGAGAGAGGGGGGACTGAGGGCCAAGCAACTGCGTCCCAAATAAACCACAAGGGACATTGGACTTGCGACTCGGCCCATAGCAATAATAGCAACAGCAACAGCAACAACAACAGCAACAGAAACAATGGTAGCAAAAGCAACAGCAATGGGCCACAGGGCCACGGGCGACGATGTCCTTGTTGCTGTTGCCGTTCATTCTCGTCCTGGTTATTGTCTCTCCCCTCCTTTTTTGATTTGGTTTGCGCTTTGCAAACAGAACCAAAAACCAAATGAAACCAAACCAAACGAAACGAAACGTAACGTAACGAAATAAAGCCCAAAACCTCAAAATGTTAAAAAGGACAACAGGCAGGCAGTCCGTGTGTCCGGAGTGTTGGGGAGGGTAGGGAAAGGGCAGTTAGAGAGTGAGGGCAGCTGCTGTCCATTGTTGGTTAGTGCCGCTTTTTGGCCAACTTGTGTGTCAGCTTTTGGTCAACGAAAACTATGCGACAATTGTTCGCTTCCAAATGCAAAATAATCAAATTAAACGCTTTTCTCAACTTCATTGTGTGTATGTGTGTGTGAGTGTGGAGTGTTTGGACTTTACTTCAAATCTGGCCATAATTCAGCTTAAGTTAGCACCTCACACTCCTCTTGCTATAATACATTGTTGGGTTATTTTTAGACCTGCCAGGCAGGCAACCAACCATCTAACCACCTATCCATCCATCCATCCACTCATCCACCTATCCATCCATCCATCCATCCAGGCAGTCAGGCAGTCAGGCAGGCAGGCAGCCAAGTGGCAGACATCAAAACACAACCCCCTCTGGCGTTCATGTTCATAGCAACCCTCGCGACAGCCCATGCCACCACATTGCCACCCCCCTGCTGCTGTTGCTGTTGCATAATTTTCGGCAATCCACAAGTGTGTGTGCTCGCCTCCTTTGCATGTGCGCCTGTATGCGTGTGCCTCTCGTTACATTTGTGGCAAACACATTTTTGAGGAGCAACTGCGTCGGCGCACTCGTTGTTGATTTGTTTTTTGGGGGTTGTTGCCGCTGGTTGCTGCGGCTGCTGCTTGGCTACTTGTTGTGTCTTTGTGTTGGTTTGCCTAAAAAATCCAACAAAAACCATAAAAAAACGATATCAAAACGCGGCTTATCGATCTCTGCTTGACTATCAAGTTAATCGCTGGGCTTAGTAAATTAATTATAGATTAGACTTAAGAGCGAACAACCCTTCTGCTAAGACGCTCAGCCAGCTCAGCATTTGCTATGGTTTGACATTAATCGACACCACCATCAGCACCACCACCACCACCACCACCACCACCACCACCACCAGCAGCAGCAGCAGCAGTTGCGTTGGTGTTGTTGGATTTTGCTGCTGACCCGAAATCACGCACACTCGCTGTAAATTACACACACATACTTAGATGTGTGTATCTGTATATGTGTGTGGCTTGCTTGTGTGTGTATCACAGTCACGACGGCAACTGTGACGTGACGGTAACGGCAACGGCAACGGCAACAGCAACGGCAACAGCAACAGCAACGAAAAGCTGCGAAAACGAAGCGCAGAGTAGAAGAAGGGAGTGGTACGTCAATAACTGACGCACAGCGGCAGCAAAAGTCCATATTTTAAATAATATTATTAACAACAAAACTAATATATTTATTACATAAAAAAAAAATAATAAAAGTGCAAAAAAACGACGCCACAAAACAAATAATTGAAAATAAAATGAAAACAAGAAACCAAAGTGCAACAACAAATTCGAGAGCATAAGAGGAAGAAGGTGTGCAATTTTCAACAGGCTATAACACACATAAGTATACGAAATCAGAGCGAGTGAAAGCGCTGTGCAAAATCCAGCGATGGGAAATTCATATTTCGTTATTTGGCATTTTCATTTCCCGACATAAACGTAAAAGACAAACAACAATCAAATTGTTCGTTGTGTTTAAACTAGAAGAAAACTCAATTTATGCATGGCTTGATTTTCCGCTGCTGCGGCAATGTTCGACAGTAAACTTTTGTTGCATGTGACGTATGCAACAAAGTGCCGTATCTATGTGTGTACAACATTATAGTGTATGTGCGTGTGTGTGTGTGTTCATGTGTGTCGTATACCGCAGCAACGACAACGAAGACACTAACGACCACTCGCTGCAGAAGCGAGCGTTGCAAAGTATGCAATAAATTCTCGCATTGTTTATGTGCAACGCGCATGGTTGTGGAGAAGGATGAGGAGGAGAAATGGGTAGTCAGTGGGCAGAGTGCAGAGTGTGTGGCATGCCACATTTTGGGGGTGAGCGAGCACAGTGAGGTAGGCTAAGGCAACCAACAGTTGACTATTTGTTGCATGTATTCGGCACTCGCTACTCGCCACTCGCTACGCCAAAAACTTTGCTCTCTCGTCGTACGCTCTCGCTCTCTCGTTCTTTCTCTCTCCCGCTCGCACTCGACCGCCGTCTCTTTCTGCGTGTGTGTTCGCGTTTCAATTCACAAAACATTCGACAAGTGCAGAGTGAAACAAGTTGTTGTTGCTGAAACACAGCGAACAACGAAGAAAATTTTCCATACAATTTTTCGCCTTGAATTGAAATGAATTTCTGCGACGCAAATATTGATAAAAGTGCGTGCTAAACGTAAATATATAATAAATATGCATAAATGTATGTGAATGTTGTGAATGTGCTTTTTATATGCTGTCAAAAATGGCAGCAACAACATCAAAATTTCAATTGCAATCGAAAGTCTGCATTTCCTAAACAAAGCCAACGAGTCCACGAGCCATGCGCCATTTTAAAAGTGGGATAGGGATAGATAGTTTCGTGTGCGTGCGTGCGCGCCTTCCATTGGAAGAGTACCGTTGCCTGCCTCTACACCCACCGCCCACCGTCCACCGTCCACCGTCCACCACCCACACACACATAGCCCTCTGCTCCCCTCACCAAATCTTCCACTTTTAGTATAATAAATAAACTGATTCGAAATGTTGCAAAAGAAAAAATGGCGAGAAAAAAGTAAAAGAAATCGGTTAAATAATTAAACAATTTGTGTAAAGAGCTGTGACTTGTGTTTTCATTGGTTCTTTTTTATTGGAAAAGCTCTCTACGCTCTATTTATTATGTGAACAGCATCTGCGAACCACAAAAAAAGTGGACGAGAGCAAGCGAGAGGGAGAGAGTAAGAGACCAGTGCGTGCACGAACTTGTTTACAGTTCTAAACCAAAGACAGCGTCTAAATTATGCAATTTGAGAGGCAACCATCAAATGGTTTCAGTTAATGGCGAATTATAGACTCTATAAACGGCATTTAAGAAGAACTATTTATAAACTGGTGATTAAATAAGATTTAAATAGAATTTAAAGAACATTTCCACCGAAAGCGCCTAAAATACGTCTATGAAATCGGAAATTCTGTGACCATACACGGTTTGAATTGTTAGGAAAATATTGAATAATAATCTCAATCTAAGTTCTCAATCTTAACTCCATTATCTATCATATGAAATGTTTTTTCAACCTCAAATTGATTTGATACTCAGCCTTTGATTTATTAAAAGTTATCATTTAATACTAATTTTAAACAAGCTTTCAATTTATAACTTTAGCTAATCTTTCCATAAATCTCTCTTTCTATATCTGTAAAGAACTTTGATTAATGCACGGGAACGGCAAACGCAACAACGAAAGCAATACCTTAAACAGTTTCAAACAGTTTCAAAATTTGGCAAACGGCGTAAGAAAAGTGATATAAATCAAAGCGAGAAACTGAGAAGCTGCAGATGTTATAGGAAGAAGACAAGGGAAGCTGAATTGAGCTTGAGGTGCCAGTTGGCAGTGCTAGGGCCAGTGCGAGAGCCAGAGCCTGAGCCAGAGCCGGAGCAAGAGTCAGAGTCAGAGCCAAAGCCACCGGCAGAGTCAGAGACAGAGGCAGAGGCAGAGGCAGAAGCAGAAGCAAAGGGAGAGTTCGTAGTGCAAGAATCGAATCAAGATCAAGGATGCCCGCTAGCCGCAGTCGGCACAGGAACGGGCACAATACAGCAGTAGTTGAAATAGAGATAGAGATAGAAATAGAGTTAGAGATAGAGATAGAAGAAGGATCTGCGGAAGTAGCGCTACTCACAAGGCAGCTCATGTCAATGTCGAAGTCAAAGTCGGAGTCAAAGTGAAAGCATTTTACTGCAGACGACACTGGAGTCGATGTGAAAGAAGGTTGTGCTATATCTAAATAGTAAATAAAGTAAATAAATAATAAATAACAAATAACAAACATAAATATAAATATAAGCAACAGAAGCATAAATACAAATACAAACAAAACAAAACAAACAAAGAGCAACAAAAGCCCAAAGGGTATGATATAATATATATATATAATTCTATGTATATGTATGATATAAGCTCTGGCATACACTCATAAGTAGTTTATAACAATTTTATCGAACGGTCCAAAACTGGCAAGTGGCAGGAGACACAATGTCTGTGGACTTTATACTGCCCAATCGCAACAAGATACAAACGATTGCCTATGCGAGCAAGAAGTATGCGACGTCTGCCACAGAGCTCCAAAGCTGGCGACGTCCCAAGCCAAAGCCAAAGGCGAAGCCCAGAGGCGGACAGACTCCTCACCAGCAGCAGCAACAGCAGCAGCAACAGCAGCAGCAACAGCAGCAGCAGAAGCAGCATCCTCAGCATCAGCAGACGACGACACTGCGCAAACTGAGGCCAGCGCAGAATTGCAATCCCAATCCCAATTCAACTCCGAGTCCCATTGAGGACAAGTCCTCAGTGCTGCGGAATGCCAATAACAATAACAGTAATAGTAACAATGGCCATGGCAAGATGACGCTCAAGTCTAGCCTCAAGCAAAAGGAGACCAAGCGAAACGGAAGAGCTGCTGCGCTCAAGCGTGAGATAATCGAGCTGGACGGCGACGACAACAATCATGTCGATGATGATGTCGATGATGATGTTGCTGATGATGATAATGTCGATGGGGATGACGATGGTGTGGGAACGCCACCTGATGAGCAGTTGGAATGGTCTGCAGCACAGTCACTGGTGCAAATGAACTCCAAACAGGAGAAGCAGCGACGTCTGGGAGCAGTAATAACAGCAACAGAGGCAGGAGGAACAGGAGCAACAGGAGCTGGGGAAGTAGCAGCAACAGGAGAAGGAACAGGAGCAGCAGGAGCAACAGGAATAGCAGGAGCTGGAGCAACAACCACAACAGTATCAGCAGCCGCAGGTAGGTGCAACAGTTAACCACATTTCCGCTTTCCGTTTTGGGTTTCCCATTGGCATGTCCCCCCCCTCTTCACACTCAATCATTCCTCTCTACCCCTCAGCCACTCCCTGGGTGACCGTAGAAGTTGCGTCACAACAATGTGAACAGGTGGCTGCGACAATTTGTGTACTCGTGTACTCGTATTTATTTTTAGTAGCCATTGCCCCAATGTTACGCCCACCTTTTATGACCCGCCCACTGCGGCTCCGCTAGGGCTATGGTAACGGCAGCAACAGCAACAATAAGAACAACAACAACAACAACAACATCGGCAACGGCCATTGGACGCCATTGCTCGTCCTTCGCTTTTCCAGCTCCGTGCGCGTGTTTGACATTGTCGCCGTTAGCTAATCTTTTTAGCGTATGTTGGCATTTTTCATGTTTGCCTTCTTGTCGATGTCGATGTCGTTGTTGCTGTCGCTGTCGCAGTTCTTGTTCTTGTTGTTCTTGTTGTCGTTGTTGTCGTTGTTGTCGCTGTCGCTGCTTGTTGCTCTTGACAAAAGGCAGAGAAGCAAATGCAAACACGAAAACCAACACGCGTCATTGTCATGGGGTCGTTGTTTGGGGGTCTCTGAAGGCACTTGGACTGAGTTAGGGCTAAAGAGTGATGGGCCGAAGAGCGGGGAGCGCAGAGCGGTGAGACTTGCGCTCTTTACTTGTAGTCGCAAGTCTTATCGATTGAGAAAGCGAAATGTAACAGGTCAGCTCTATGGCAGAAATAAGGGCGTCAGTGAACAATGCAAAAAAAAGAAACTACAATGAAAACTACCAAAATGGATATAAAAAAGAATCTGGCTGATTTATATAATCGGTAGGGTGACACTGGTTATGTATAGACATTGTATTGCATTGGCAATTTCTGATTAAATAGACATTCCGCTTGAAAATAGTTTCAGTTTTTAGAAAACATCTAAATATAGGGTCTGACAACTTTTACAAGTCAATAATATATCTTATTATTTAATTAACACATTTACAGTGTAATTTATGTAATTTAAATGCTCTCTTTAGTATGAACTTTAAAGCGAAAGAATTAAATTAAAGAATAATTAATGAAATCTTAATTCTTTAAATGTTCAAAATCAAAAAAAAAAAACAAACAAGTAGTTGGCAACTCTAAATTTCCGTTGCTAGTTAAATAAGCTCATCGAACCATAATCACCCTGTGGTTGCATTAACAGCTAATTGAACTAGTTCAACATTACAGACAGCGAGGTGTCAAATATTTGGCACTTTCGTTAATTGTCGCAAAAAAGTAATATTGTTAATATTAATCGAAGAACTATTGCAGTTATGGAGTCTACAAAGAAAGTAGAAGACAATGCAGAAGAATACTGTGAACTGCCTTTAGACTGTCAGTGGTTTTTATTTTCATTTTTTGGGGCTTGTTTAGGCATGTCATTGCCTGCAATAATTATTGAAACCTTTCTTACAGTATCAATGCGCCGTCCAGTGGCCTTTGGTCGCGCCCCGGCCGAGGATGGCAAGGTGATCTTCTATGCGCCGCCGGCAAATGCCAATGGCGCCGCCAGGCAACCACAACCGATAGCCGTAAAGCGTGAACGGGAGCAACAAGTGGTTGCCGCAGCTATTTATAGGGGACGCAGCCTGGAGGAGACGGAGGCGGCCCATGATCTGTTGTCGCTGTCGCAGAGCTTGCCGCCGCTAATACCGCCCTGTGTGGTGACCATTATGAAGCAGGAGGTGGCACACAAGCCGCAGCCAGAGCATCTGCCGATCATGCAAGAAATCTCGAATACTTCCAATAAATCCGTGGTGACATCTCCACAGTCGCCGCAGTATCAGAGCAGCAACAGCAGCAGCCACGGTAGTAGCAGCAGTGGAGGCAGCTCCAACATACGCTTTATTGGCAGCAGCTCATACGACATGTTGCACAGTACGCCGGAAGCATCGAACAACTGTTCACCGTTGACGCCGCCCAACTCTGATCACAGCTCAGATGTGGACATCGATATGTCCTCCTCATCCGAATCCGGCCAACTGCACTGGAACAAACAGCCGCCACCGCAGCAACAACAACGTGCCTCTGCGTTGAAAATGTGTCTCAACATGCTCGACGGCCGCACCAAGGCCAGCAAGGCGGCCAGCAAAGACAAGGATCATCAGCAGCGACCCAAGAGCATCAGCAGCAATAGCAGCAGCATTGCAGTCAGCGAGTCATCGAACAGTGGTGTCGCCGCTGCAGCCAGTGGTGCTTCAGGTGAAGCCGTGGTCACGAGTGGTGCCGCCACGAACAACGGTGAGAATTACGCAAAACGCAAACGTGGTTGCTACAAATGCACCGAGTGTGGCAAGCAATATGCAACCTCCAGCAATCTGTCGCGTCACAAGCAAACACATCGTTCGCTGGACTCGCAATCGGCCAAGAAGTGCAATACATGTGGCAAGGCCTATGTCTCGATGCCCGCTCTGGCGATGCATCTATTAACGCACAAACTTTCGCACAGCTGCGATATATGTGGCAAGTTGTTCTCTCGCCCCTGGCTGTTGCAGGGGCATCTGCGATCCCACACCGGCGAGAAACCCTACGCCTGTGTCCACTGCGGCAAGGCGTTTGCAGATCGTTCCAATCTGAGGGCTCATATGCAAACACACTCCGGGGATAAGAACTTCAAGTGCCATCGCTGCAATAAAACCTTTGCGCTCAAATCGTATCTGAACAAACATTTGGAGTCGGCTTGTTTGCGTGATGCGGGCGCCATATCGATGGGGAAGAGTGTCGATGGGGATCACGATGAGCAGGAGGATGACGATGAGCTAATGAGGCATGATAACGGAGAGGAGCACGACGATATGGAGGCGGATGAGTTGGACAGTGATGAGAACAGTCAGGATATTGTGGTAGCTTAAGACATCTATTAACTAATATCCTAACTAATCTTACCTAATCTTAAACAAATACTTTATACCAAAATTCCTAGAAGCAATACTCGAGCACCCTTATCGAATCGAATTAAGAAAGTTTAAGAAACCAAATCAAATCAATGCGAATCAGTCAACTAGCAGCTTATACGAGTAGTTTTGAGCATGATGAACCTTTAGGACGGAAATGATGCCATGAATCTCAAGTCAATAGCATAATTTCAATACGATATGTATGATATGAACTTACCTTATACTTGTCTCAATTATTATCATTATATTTATTAACTATTTATGATTATACTGAATCTATTCTATTTCCGGTTTGGGTACAATAGCCGAATGAGCAACACTTTCCAAGTTGAGCATTTTTATTGAATGAAGCGAACAACAAAACAAAGCAAAACAAAACAAAACAAAGAAAAAAACCAAAAACAAAAGGTTTAAAATGAAATCCAAAATGTAACTTATAGTAAAAATCTGACACAACGAATATTATGGAACATAAGTAGAAATTCTATATATATACAAATCACAGATCAAATAATAAGCATATATACAAGACAACAAAATGCAATGGCAAACGCAAATGCAAAAGCAAATTATATATATATATATATACATATATATCTATATATATATATATATATACTTATCTATATGAATAATATTGAGTACATAGCGAGCAGAACCAATTTGCATGTTTTTTGGGTAAAAAATACTTACATTAAGGCATCGTTTTAGGGCTCTAGAGATTTATATAGGTACAGGGTGACTACATTTACATACTACTTACACATTAACTAGCTAAAACTAGACCGAGTATTGCGAGTATTTAGCGCAGATGATTCCAACTTTTTGGCATTTCAAATTCATGTGGATGGTCAAAAGTTGAATGTTGAAAGTTGAAAGGGTAGCAAATACTCGAATGCTAATATAGCGAGTACTCGTATAAGGCAGCGTCTTAGGCAAAATATAACAATACAAAACAAAAATAAAAAGAAGCTCATTTCGAATCTTAGCAACTAATCAACTAGTGGACTTTTTAGCACTTCCTGTAAACTCTCTCTCGCTCTTAGTCTTTTGAATATTTACTTAACAAAACAAAAATACACTTACAAGGCATCAAGTTCGGTAGGCCAACAGCAACAGATTAGCAATTGAAATTGAATTTGATATTGAAATTGAAATTGACATTGACATTGAATAATACTCACAATTTTAAACAGCAATGCAACTTTACATTCTTACCCTATTTAAGATGAATAACTTCCATAATATGCTCTAACTTGATAAACAAAAAACTACTTCAATTACTTAGAAATGATTAAAATTAATGAGAATACAATTTAGAAACATATCACAAGGACAATACTTAAACATAAATACATTCAAATTTAAATATAAAACAACAACAAAAAAGGAATCAATTAAGAACATTAAACACACATTCTCATAAATAAAAAACAAAACAAAAAAAACTAAGAAAACAAAATAATTTGCAACATAGTTATTTTATTACTAGGCTTAACTTATGTAAATATAATCCAGATTATATAATAATTTTATACAAAACAAAAACAAATCCCAAAATATAAATTAAACTTTGGCAACCGTCGAAGTTCAAGATTCCGTTCAAATGTCTGATGAAAGATATCCATTTGGACGGGATCAGACCCAACGTTTTGGGGGAAGCATCTGGAAATTGTCGATGATGCGATGATGTGAGGATGAAGTTGGAGATGGAGATGGAGATGGAAATGGAGGAGAAGTAGATGAAGCACTTGTAAAACAAAATGATAACTAAAAGCAATTCCAAAAGTAAGTGACATAGTTTTAAAAAATTGTAACTCTATATAAAATCGAAAAGGTATATATAATATATATACAACAAACATGTATTTATTTTACGCGTAGTTTTTATTCTGAAACCATAAGCAAGATGAAGATAAAACAAATCTAAAATGAAAACAATTTAATTAAATTGTCAATTAAAATTATTTCATAATTTAAGAATTGAAAAGCTGACGCTGATAGAGGTTATTTTTTAATGCATATATAAATAAAAAATAAATAAATATAAATATATATATATAGAAGTATATATATTTAAAAAAAGAGGCAGTTTTATATCAAAATTAAGCATAGTGAATGAAAGAAGAAGATGGAAAAACAAACACAAACAAAAGCATTGAAAACAATTCGAACTTAATTATACAACGAGAAAACAAAAAAAAAAAAAACAGAAAACCAGAAAAAATATATATTAATTATTAACTTCGGAGGTACATGGACAGGCACACATACACACACACACACACACACACATCAATACCCACACACACACACACACACAATGTTTTATAGCAATAAAAGGAAAAAAGGAATTATTATATGATGTATACATAGATACATACACATACAATTACAAATACATTTGCCATATGCTGTATTAAATAGTAAAAGATAAAAAAATATAATAAAAAAAGAGATAAAAAAAATTGAGATTAGAATTTAGACCACAGTGCTATGTGCAATTGTTTATAGGGCCATAGTTCGAAATCGTGTTTATGCATGGCTTTATTGATGATTATTGATAGCGTTTTAAATAGCATTAAATGCCTATATATACATAAATACATATATACATAAATAAATTAATAAATAAATAAATTCCATTGAACAGTAGTGGTAACAATTATGTGATTTGCAATTTTACATTCAAAATATATACATACATACATATATATACATATAAACAAAAGAAAAACAATTACGAACAAACAAACAAAATATATTGTATATTGAGGCAAGCGTTTAATTGATTCATTTACAAGTTAGATTTATTTATACATATTATAACAACAAAAAAATAAAAAAAAATTAAGAAAAAATATTTAAAAAATGCAAACAAAATATTTTTACACAGAAGCTTTGTTTTAGACATACATACGTCAAGTTAATCCCTCCCCCACCCCCTTAGAGTCCCTATTCGACCAGGAAATCCTGTGAAGTGTGCACTTATCCCTGAAAACCCCCCAGACAGATTGGTTGGTAATACATACAGAATGAGATCAAGTTCAATGACACCAATTAACTTTTAATTATTATACAAAATGAGATATTTTATAATGGATAAAGCAAAACCAAAACAAAAACAAATGAAAAATGAAAACTTTAAAAATAAAAGCTAAAGCAAAAAAAAAAGTGAAGGTATATAACGTAAAGATATTAATTTATATATTCATATATTAGAGATGCAAAAAGACTTGAACAGTTATATATACATTTAAATTGCAATATATTGTAAACTTCATTAAAGAATATATACACATACATATACTACTACCGCATACACATACCTATACCTATACCTATGCCTACATATATATGATTATTTATACATGCTTACAGTTGATGATGATGAACAACCATACATATACATATTCGTATATATGTAACTTACCAAACACGTACACTTACCAATTAACCAAAGTCAACTAGTCTACTCTTTTCAATGAAAACGACCGACAGACAGATGACAACCCTATCAGTTATCGCAACTACAATATTGTGGTACTGTACTGTACTGGTATATTATAAATACTTATGTAGATCCACAGCGATTTTAATGCAATGCATTTTTCTCTTACTTACGTACTTACTTAGCATTCGTTCTTGTTCGATTTATCGACTTTTAGTTAGATAATGTTTTCCTCTACAATGTGGGAATGTGCAAGCAATTAAATAGTTTCAGCTTTTGTAGGAATTTAAATGAAACACAAAATAAATATATACATTCATATAATAACAAAAATATAAAAAATACTTTTAAAAAAATACCATAATAATCAACACACACAAAATGTATCTAGATGACTCGAAATTAGCAATTGCCCAAAAAAAATACTCCCCAGTCTCTAAACAAACACACAATGGATCATACTTTGAGCTATCGTATTATCGATATCGTACATACTCGTATACATACATAATACATAACAGAGATACATACATTCATACATTTACATACATAACCATATTACAATTTTTATGGCAAATATGTAGAGTATACTCGTATTACCTATTATATTCCCAAAATGCTTATCCATTCTTCAATTTAAATGAAAACAAAAGAAAAACAAAGAAAATTCACAGAATCCATAATGGAATAATAGTATATACATACATACATACTACATTACAAACATACATACGATACACGCATACATACGCATACGAGTATATAACAGAATGAAAAGCGGAAAATGCTATAAACAAAACAAAATTATATGAAAATAAACGAAACGCAATGAATGAAATGAAAAGTAAACGACAACACAAGTCAAATCCAAAATGATAATATTAATTAGATATAGTTACTTATTATAGCTACACCTTCACATTAGTGCAGCCATGTAACTATTTTTAGAGCCTCGGAAATAAAACATATATACATAAAATACATAAACATATTAAATAAACGACAGAGAACAACATTTTAAAGTCTTTCAATGCGCGGTGTATGGAATTTCAGATGTTGCATTAAAGGGATCCCAAACGAGGATATTAAAGAGGAACCAAGATGGAATTAGGTGAGTCTAGAACATGAAAAGGAACCTTTCTTTCCATTAATATGTTGAAATGTAAGTATTCTATAGTTGAAATTGGCATTTTAATATATTCATTCATATTGAAAAGTTTACAAATCAAAGCAGAACAAGAAACTTTAGAGGTTACTTGAAGAATCTCTCAATATTTATAAAAAAGTCTTTAATAAATTTATTGTAATAGCAAACCAGTTTCTAGACACACTTAAAGATAATACCAACTTTCTCCAGCCTGTCAACAACTCTTTAAGTGACCGTAGTAAGTTACAATTGCCATTTTGTGGATCATGTTAGCTCACATTAAAAACTTAACACAAATTTCAGGTTCAGGTAGCACAATCGGACAATTGAACAAATGAACAAATTGGACAAGTAGACACATGAGCTTAGAGTCAACAATTCGATGTCAGCATTTATACATATTTATCTGACATAATCGAAAATTTGTATGACACTGCAATGTCTATAAGTATGAAAGAGAGAGAGAGAAAGGGAGAGAGAGAAGGAGTGATGAAAGGTGGGAGGGTGCTGAGTGTGTTTAAATGAAATTGCTTGATTCGGCATAAACATATTTACTCTGTTGAATATTTGCTCAACAATTTGATTTGAAATCTTGCGCCCTTACATGCCACTTGTACAACATCTAAATGGAATTGTACCAAGGACGCGCTCAACGGAACAATCGAAGAAGGCAAACAAGAGCAATAAAACACCACCCCACCACATCCCACCATCATCCTGCAATCCTCAATCCCCAATCCACATCCCAATCCCAATCCCTGTGCCTGAGCCTGAGCCTGAGCCTCATAGTGAATAGTCAGTGTCGGCGGGTATTCAATGTACTCGTAACAGCTCTACAGATGTCAGCAATTCTCTCGATTTGAATACACTCAACAAAAACGAAAGTGGGCAAACAATTCAACAGAGAGCACAAGCAAAATGTAAAGAAAAAATCTGAAAATGGGGAGAGAACAAGATGCGGAGGAACCCGCGCAAATGGCTTCTCTAACGACCCAATTAATTTGAAACAAAAAAAGAAAATACAAAAACAAAGTACAAAAAGTTGAATGTTGAATAAAAAGAGAAAAAAAGTGAATAAAGAACGCAATGAGCGTTTGAATTCGAAGAAGCGGCAATGGCAACTGCTTTATGGCCACAGACTGGGTAACGCCACAGGCCACTAAATGCCGTCTCCAGCTACTCCTCCATCTCCATCTTCATCTTCATCTATAGCTTCATCTACAGCTTCCTCTACAGCTTCAGTATCAGCTACTTTAGCTAAGGCGCGTAGTAAAGTTGCCACAGCATACAGCTCCAAGTAGAAGTTGATGAGAAGTGTTTGTTAAACACCCCCCTTCCTTCCTTCATTCCTTCATTCCTACAGCCCCCCTTGGCTCGATTGTGGCAAAAGCTGGAAAAGTTCGCCAATGCCGACAGCTTCATTACAGCCATCATCATCATCATCTACCCATGAGTAATTTGCCCCAACAAAAGTTTATTTGTTGCTGGAGCACAGCTCAAGCTGTTGACGATGACGGCTGCCGGAGTGGCAAAGGAGAGAAGAGAAGAGCACTGAGCACAGAGAACTGAGAACTGAGACAAGAGAAGAGTTGAGAAGAGTGGATGCTTAGAACAAGCAACGATATAAGTTTTAAAGCACAGCTGCTGTACGATCTCAGTTCAGTCTACAATCTTCAGTCTTCCGTCAGGTTGTGCGCTAACAAATCAAAGAAAATATCAGAAAAAAGAAATTTTGCAAACGATCTTCGCATATATATAAAAACTATATTTTTGTAACTATGTTTAAGCCGCGTTTAACTATTTTAATCGCTCTGATTATGCTAAGTTTATGCATTTTAAGCACAGGTAAGTTATAAGCAATAAATATCCATAATTTTTGGCATAAATATGCGAAATGATTTTTATTGCACATCTGTTCGCGTTTTTCTATTGTTTTCTGTGTGATGAGTTCAGTTGAGTTGAGTTGAGTTGAGTAAAACTGTGTTGAAACAGGTTTTAATTTCTATAAAACCATCTGTATGCATGGGCGTAGTTTGAAGAGGGGTGCAGACGCAATGGCAATGGCAATGGCAATGGCAAGAGCTCTCCGAGCTCTTAGCTCGTTAGTCATAATTACGCTGTCGCTTGGAGTCGTGATTCAAGGTTTCCGGTTGTATGTCATAGAAGATTACCAGGCTGATAAGGAAAGAGCTGCGCCAGGCAATGATTTAATGGCTTGTAATTAAATTTTTCTTAGCTGCGCCCTATCAGGAGCTCGAGCCGCGCAAAGGTCATGTGCCAGTCTACATACGACATGGGGATGAGTCTCTAAGCAACATACATCCCGGTCTGGCGGAGGCCTTCAAAGAGGGCCTCAGCTCACAGACACTCCAAGCGGAGGTAAGACACGCTACAAAAACAATAACAACAAATTTGAAATTAAAAGACTTTTGGCAAATCTCTTACAGAATCTTGTTATGGAAGTGCTCGCAACGAATCAATCCCCAACTGATGAGGAGACGACGACGCCCAACGTTCAAAGCTCAACTGTATCGGATATAGCCAGTTTTGATGTCATCAAGGCTAAGGACGAATAATGCAATTCAATAAATACATACAAGTAATTCGAATGTATCTATAAGATACTCTCTAGTTGAGTTAACACTATGAAATATTCGCTGGGTTGTTGCTCGTTAACTGTTTTTTTTTTTTTTTGGGTATCCATCGGGGAAACTCGTTGGCCAGAAATCGCCTTAGAGCTTTGCGTGTGATTTACTTGTTGTGAAGCCATTAGTGAGACAGGAACTGACTCCATTCTTCCCCCTCTCTCTCGCTCTAACTCTCTCTCTCTCTGTCTCTTGGAGATGCCGCCGCATGGGATGCGGCGTCGCAAACGTTTTGTAATTAATATAATGGCGACGGCTGTGCTCTGGCAATGGGAAATTGCGATGGCGATGTTGATGGCGATGGCGATGGCGATGGCGTTGGTGTTTGGCAATGGCGATTCCAAAATGGCCTACACACGTTGCGGTTCCTTTTGTGGTTGGCGTGGGGAGCGTAGCCACAAATTGTTGTTTCATTGTCCTTGTCTTTTGGATGGCAGCGTCGCAACAGTGGCAGCGCTGCTGCCTAACGAGCAATAAAACTAAATACATACACATAAAGTTAATTATAAAAGGGCAAAAGGAAATTGAAGCTACCATCAGACTATTGAGCTGTCGATGCAAGTGACGGATTAAGCTAAAATAGTCAGAGAGTGCCAGAGGGGAAATGAGGGAGGTACAAAAAGGAGAAGGCTTTGGCCAACAACGAAATCAGCTAAATGGAGAGCGAGAACTTTGCCAAGAGATGGCTGCAATCAAGAGGGCATTAAAAAGGAAAGAAAAACAACTCGCAAAAAAACAAGAATGACAGCTGTAAGTGAGTGGACATAACTCGGAGATACCCTGTAGGCAGTTACTATAATATTTTGTATTATTTATATTATACTTGAGTTTTAGTAATTTGTAAATTATAAATTACCGAGTTAGATCTTTAATCCCTCAATCTTCAGGTGAAAAGTTCATTTCAATATCTTATTAAAACTTAGAACCATTACAACTGTATTACAAATACAATAGAATTAGTAAATGCTCGAACAACTATACATACAACTTTAATATATCCTCTTGGCACATTTTGATGAATAGAGGGTATCCAAAAGGGAATGAATGAAAAAACCACGCGTAGTAAAAGCGATTTTTATGGTGCCTGCCATTTAAGAACTGCTGCTGAATTTAAATTTGGTTGCGTTTACGAGTAGATGCCACAGATGAAGGGCCAGGCGGGCGGGCAAGACTGGAGAGAAGCAAACGGAGGAGTATGAGGGAGGGAGCCGAGAGCCGAGAGGCGAGAGGCAGTTGAGTAAGCTCATGTTCTCATCGTGCTAGCGTTTGTATCTCTGTGTGCGTTCAAGCGCATTCAACCTCAAAATGAATAATTGCATATGCTCCAATGATTTGCGACTTTGTTCGAATGCGCTACAAGTTCGCCTAGCTTTAAGGATGTCCCTGCCACAAGCAGCCCACTCACTCACTCTCCTCTGTCCACTCCACTCCACTCTCGAGGCTGCTGACCAATGCAAACGGACGTGTTAAAGGCGAATGGCAAGTGGAAAGTGGAAAGTGAGTAAGTGGGAATGTGGGAAAGTGGGAAAGTATCTGATACTCATATAAATTGCTGGCTAATTTGAAAATTGCTCACTTAATTGCATTGCTGATGGCCAAAACGAGCGCTTAAACAATAATTGAGTTAACTGTTATGTGGTGCGATTATCGACCATTGGCAATAACCCTAGAAATGGCATGTTAGGTACTCATATTATTATTATCATTGGCTGCCCATTAACACAGCTCCCCAACAATCCCTAATCCCAATACCAATGAGATTCGATGTGGCCATCTCGTTTTACTTAACTTTTTATTGCTTTAATGTGCATACTTCTCTTCTCCTTGTTTTTTTTTTTTTTTTGTGTGGTTATTTTAGCCAGGTTATTTGCCGAGCAAGCCACCTAGGATGCCACCACCACCTGCAGTACTGCCACCACCAGCTACACCGGGTATGCTCACTAGATTGCCCAGCAAATTGTTGCCATTCAGGTTCAGTAGACAGCTGTCAAAGTTTTGTGGCTAAAGTGAAAACTAGCTGCGCCAAAGCGTAGGATCTAAGGGGGTGGGAGGTGAGGGTGTCACTTACCGCAGATCCAGACGTATGACTTGTTGGCACGCCCACTGTTGCAGGCACTGTAATGCATTTGTCAAAATACTTATATGCTACACACACACACACCTTAAGATGATTTTCTGATTTCCTGCACTTACTTTCAAACTCTGTGGTGATGGACGGGGACAGGTCTCAGTGCTGGGTCCACCGCCACCGCCACTGCTACCACCGCCACTGCTACCACCTCCACCACTGCCACCGCCACCGCCACCACCTCCACCGCTGCCATCATGTCGCTTGGGGTAAGGAAAGGGAGCTGGCTTTGGTTGCTCATGGGGCTTTACCAAAGGGAAAACTCTAACAACTCTCAGAGAAACGGAATTATATAATACTTACGCCATGGCAGCACACCTGCAACCAGTCAAATATCATAATTTAAAACACCTTCTAACACTTATGCGACTTACCAACACCAAAAGTCCCAGCGCTACGGCTAGTAGTAAAAATGTCCGCATATCTCCGATGCTTCCGGTATACGGGAGTTGTGTAGAGTCTGTTGTAACTCTCTGAAGCAGTTAACGTTTTATAGGCTCAGCTTACAATAAGTTCAGCTGTTTTATTATTATATTATAATTAGGGCAATGAACAAAGACCCCTGTCTATATATGTAGGTTAGACCTATTTGTAGAACGTAGAGATTTCTCTTTCTTCTTTTCCTTTTTGATAATCATAAATATTTATTCATCAGACGAACCAGTTTACATTTTACATTTTACTTACATAAATAGGTAGGTTCAATTTCATTCCGAGTACTTTTTGAATCACGTGTGTCTGTGAGTGTGTGCCTGGGTGTTTGGCAATTATATAGTATATATATACATATATATATATATATACATATATATATATATATACATATATATATACATATATATACATATATATATATATATATATACATATATATATATATATATATATACGATATATGCGCTTTTTAAGAATTTATTGTACAATAATTCATCTAACAATACAATTGTATATAAGATATATTTGTATTTATTCATATAATATTATTATGATCAAATTCATTAGCTATTTGATTAGTTTTAATTGGCATTCAAAAAAACGGCACTAGAATGGAGAGGTGGAGAGGGGGGCACATTCATACGATTAATAAGCATTAATTTCAGTTGTACAGTTAGGTGATTCTAGTAATTCTAGATTCTAGTAATGCTAGCAATTCTATTGTTTCTATTACATTTTGAACTCGGATATCGAAATCGTAATCAAACTTGAACTTGTACTTGACTGACTGTTGAGTTATCAATGGATCGATTGATTAATCGATTTATCGGGGGGGGAGACAAAATCGAACAATATGAAAGTTACGGCTATTGCCGACTACAACTACTGCAACATGGTCATTGTTATCATCATCCTCATCAGGCGCACTGCATCTTCTTGCAGTTGCACAGCCATTTAATGATTCTCGCATTGCGCTCCACAATCGATGGTGGCTCCGATGGTCGGTAGGGTTGTGTGGTTTGTGGCTGTGTTTCGGTGCTGTCCGGCAATCGCATTGAGTCCACGGTGCTAACATCCGAAAAGAACACTGTGCTGGAGTCATCGGAGTCGGTTTCGGGATTGTGACGTCGCCTCGGATGACTGTAGATCTCATGGAATGCCTCATCATTGAGGCCCAGACGATCGAAGAACTTCTCCAGCTCTGAAATACTAGCATTAAGTGCCTCCCTTTCCATATCCAGACCATGGGATTGCGACATCACATAACCATCCGCTGAGAAACCTTTGGGAAAGAACACATTCTCGTGCTCCATATTGCGCTTGTAACCCGCAGAGCCACCACCTCCTCCTCCACCGCTGAGGCACTCCACGGCGGTGTTGATGGGTGAGGTGCGCGGCTGCACGGGCAGCCGGTTGCGATTCTTAAAGCGGATGCAGCGTTGCCGCTTGAATTGTATAGGCGGCGGACTAATGTCATCCACAGATGGCGCCGAGCCGGGACTCTGCACCAGGGAGCTCTGCGAGTGGTTGATGCTCGTGTAGCCCTGGGAGCTCGTGTGCAGCTGCTGGCTGGAGGAGCTCGAGTAGCGTGGAGTTTGTGTCTTCAATCGCGGCGATGGCGGTGTCGGCGTGTAATCATCCTGGAATGCCTCTGGCACCTCCGGTGTGGGCGTGAAATTGAGCAAGTAGTCGGCAGCTGCATTGTCATAGCCCGACATCGTAGTTGGACCAGTCACTGGACCTCCTCCCGTATCCTGTTTGCAGCGACAGTCAATGCAGTCTGTGTTACGTCCATGGAGTGGCGGATAATCCCCGCCAGCTGGCGTCACGTAGCCACAATACGAGTTTGCGCTATGTTGCGTAGAGGAGCCACTGTCCCGTCGTGTGACAGCCACCAGATTGCAACAGTTCTTGATGGTACCACTGGCAGTGCCTGGATTCGTTTCCCTTTGTCGCTTATAACACGGTTCACTGCGATGCGTATAATGTCCAGAGCTGCCACCGGAGTCACGATTAATGGATGACTCTCCGGCGGATTTGATAGAACGATTGCCACGGCTGCAACAGCTCAATATCTCGCTATGCGGAGAGTGCCGACTTATCTGTGTGTGCAGATCCGGCAGAGACTTGTGGCTATTGATGTTAAAGTCGCCGGCAGTGTAAGGAGCTCGCTCATCCGGATTGGCCACCTCATGCGAGTGGGAATAGGAGCGCTGGTAGTTGTATCTGTCAATGTATGAACACTTTCAGCTAAACTTAACTTGGTTTGAGAAAGAGTAACTCACCTGTAGCGCTCGTTGTGCGCCTGACTTGACTTGGCAGCATACTCAGCCGGCGGACTGATGGGTCTGTAGTTCTCGGTGAGTACCAATGGCTCCTCACCGCCGCTGGTTGGATCACTGGGATATGTAGCGTATGAGGAATCTCTGCCAAAGGCATGCGCTGGCAGATAAAGCGGCGGCGGAATCCTTAACGCGCTGCTCTCCTCCTCCCCGTACTCTGCAGGCAGCAAATCACTGGCATCATCGTGACGCCTCAAAGTGCCGCCACTGCTGCGATCCTTACTCGCCTCCGAGCCGAGCAGCATGCGCAGCTTGTGCTGCAACAGATTGTTGTTGACGACCGAACCGGAGCGCTCTCTTGGCAGGCCATGTGTCTGCGACTGGCCAGGATTATGTCTGTGATGATGATGCTGATGCTGATGATGATTGTGCATATACTGTTGTTGCACCTGTGCTTGCTGTTGTCTCGAGAGACTCATATACCGTCTGTCCTCCACCTCATCGTATGTTGAGGTGCCACTATAGTGTCCCTCCTCCGGACGACGTCCCCGCTTAGCACTAGCTCCGACTCCATTCCCTCCCGCAACGGCTGCAGTGCGATAACCTGCTGCAGACTGCTGCAGACGCTCAAAGACCGCATCCGACTTGATGTAGAACGGCTTTGACTCAGCTAACAGTTCCACAGCCGACTTGCGCTTGTTGTAGTTGTAGTGCCTATAGAACGAACTGTGCCCCGCACTGTGACCTTGACTCTGACTCCAATAGTTGCGGCAACCGGCTGCTGTCTCTGGCAACGCCGACGCCGACAGCGGCCTCTGCGACATGGTGCCACCAGACATGTAAAGACCACCTCCATGTCCATTATACTGACTCTCTACGCTGGGCATGCCACCTGGCATGGCAGCACCACCAAAGACCTGTTGACTGGTGGCATAGAGTGTCTGGCTGGCAGCTCGAGAATACTTCGGCATTGTGGTGTACATGGTGGGTGTGGAATTGTGATGGCCGCCAGGTGAGCTGCTGCCGTTGCACGAACGCTGGCGGGGACTACTGCAACCATGTGCCACTGTGGCCATGTCTATAAACCAATCGAAACAGTTGTTCCCAAAAATAGCCTTGAATTGCACTCAAGGCGTCGCCGTCGTTGTTTTCTGTCGATGTCGATGTCGCTGTCGATGTCGCTTTCACCTGCTGCTGCCGCTCTGCTGCCGTTGGTGTTGCTGCTGCTGCTGCTGCTGCGTCTCGGCCTCGACTGGATGTGGGATGGGGGCTGGGGCATGCGCAGTTGTAGGCGTGCTGCGTATACTGAAATTACAATACAAATAAATTTTCAGCTGCGTATTGCTTTTGCATACAATTTTAATTAATTTGTTAAATGAGCCTATCACTGGCATTTCACACCAATGCACAAGTAATTAATTGATTGATTAACTTAACTTCGTAACTACCTTTATAAGGAGTATCCACTGTGACTGCAGGATATTTTTAGACTTTTATCTGTACATAATTTTTCAGACGTTCCTTTAGTTTTCTACATTTTGGGACAAGCATTCCACACTACATATTTTATAATTAAAACCAATAAACATTTCACGCGGTACGGCAACAAGAGGAAGGGAAGGGGAAAATCAACTCACCAGCAAACCAAAAAATTCCTTTAATGTGCGTTTTCCATCCAATGTGCTGGCATGTGAAGGTTCGTGGGCAAGGACTACGACTACTACATTGTGCCACTTTGAATAACAGATGTTGTTCTATTTCCACATCGTTTCAGCTGCTAAAGCTTGCTCATGCGCCGAATAACGGTCAAAGCCTGCAAAGCATACTAAAAGCTTGACATTGCATTATATATACTAAAGAAAAACTTATTTAAATAAAAGAATATTTTATTTAATTTTATTAAGTTTCTTTTTAATAATATTAGCATTACTTACTTGCCATAGCGGCCATAGCGGCTACAGCGTTCGGCTACAGCCAGCGCTTTGAGCTTTTTAGAACACGCAAAGCTTTCGTTGGGAGTATAAAAGTTAAGCGAGTGCGAATAATGAGCAACAGTTGAAACGCAGCTGCGAGAGAATTAGCAACATGTCGGCATCGAAAGCTTCGTACGTTAAGCATAATAACGGCACCCAAATCCAGGCAATTGGACTGGGCACATATACGGTAAGCTCATCACACTAGTTCCCGATCACTTTCTGGCTACAGATAATGAGGAATAGAGAGCTTATCAACTTATGGCTTGTCAGAGAGAATGAAATAACATGTTTATGACTTACAATTAACTTTAACAGTCTCTGGGAGGAGATTGCGAGCGAGCGACATTGCATGCAATTGACGTGGGTTACCGGCACATAGACACCGCCTACTTCTATGAGAATGAGGGTGAGGTGGGCAAGGCGGTGCAACAGAAAATTGCTGAGGGCGTCATTAAGCGCGAGGACATCTTTATAACTACCAAGGTGAGTGCTGTCTGATTGTCTGTTGACCTCTCGCCAGTTGGAAGACTAATGGAAGCTTATTCCTTAAATAGCTTTGGTGTCACTTCCATGAACCGGAAAGAGTGGAGGCTGCCTGCCGCAAGACACTGCAAAACTTTGGACTGGACTATGTGGATCTATACCTGATGCACTGGCCTTATTCCTATGTCTATCGCGGCGATAATGAAATGATGCCAACCAATGCCAAGGGCGATGTGGAGCTCAAGTAAGTTACAAATAGTGTCCAAAAGGAATGCTTAGATGGATCTCTTCTTCCACAGTGACATTGACTATCTGGATACCTGGCGTGCTATGGAAAAACTCGTTGAACTTGGCTTGACTAAAAATATTGGTGTCTCCAATTTCAATTCTGAGCAATTGACGCGCCTATTGGCCAATTGTAAAATCAAGCCAATACATAACCAGGTGAATCTCTTGTGGTCGCTATAGTAAATTTTATATAACATATTATTCACACCTCGTAGATCGAATGTCATCCGGCTCTGAATCAGAAGAAATTGATTGCGTTGTGCAAGCAACACAACATTGTTGTTACCGCTTACTGTCCCCTGGGTAGACCAGATCCTGCCAAGAAGCAACCAAGTTTCATTTACGATGATAAAGTTCAGGTCATTGCTGATAAGTACAAGAAGTCGACGGCTCAAGTAGTGTTGCGTTATCTGGTAAGTGCTTATCATATAATCTCTAGACTGTTACCTTCAATAACCTTCATTTTAGATCGAAATTGGCACTGTGCCATTGCCAAAGTCATCCAATCCCAAGCGTATAGAAGAGAATTTCCAGATTTTTGATTTCAAATTGGATGCAGCTGATCATGCGGTGCTGGACACGTATAATACTGGAGAACGTCTCATTAAAATGGAGCATGCCATTAAAAGCAAAAACTATCCATTTCATCTAGAATATTAATGGAATTTTCTCAGTTGAAATCAAATAAAATAACTTGCACATATGCACATTTATATATTTACATAACTAAACTGAGAATAAATAAACAGTTGCTTAGCTTTAATTGTACGGGCATTACATACACATACACATACATAAGGCAGATTTCCATTGGGATTGGTACGGTGAGCGCGTGGGAGACTTAAATGGGAGCAAAACAAACGTTATCATTATACTCTCATACATAAACACACAATCTCGTAGGTGAGTATCATTTGATCTTGAATAGTGCTCAACTATTGAGAGAGAGCTTTTACTGTATTCTTTATATTTATGCGATAGCCTTTGTAGCTGTATCGGGAGCGAGAGAGCTATTTGTACTAACTCAACTTCATTCCTCGGGCAGATAGCAATCATCTTTTTCACAAATGATACTTGAACAATTTATATATCTACCAAGTGCTTTTTTAACCCGTGTCAAAACTTAGCGCGATTTGATCAGCTGTTGCACTTTTAGGGTGACCAGCTTACACGCATTACTGCCAGCTGTTTGGCTAAGCAATGTTCTTTTAGCAGAGTGGCAACGCTCTCTGATTGCTGCTGATGCAACACACTTCACGTCTTTGTGACGCAAAATCACAACATTCTGTGGGGGGTTTTAGACCCAAATATGCCGCTTGTTGTTGTTGGAAATAAACGATTCAACGTAATGGTGTACGTGGATTTGCAACCCCCAAGGAGCGACCACACTGCTGCATTGCAGTTGTTGTCATTACATGCGGGAAATGTACGCTAATAACACGTGAGTGCCAAAATGACAAATTCACAATATTGCTGCAGTTTATAAAATTGTTAATTTACTTGCAGGCAAAATTTGACTATAATTTAACAATAAATTTTTAGTTTTCGCTTGTGCAATATGCGTACATTTCGCAACAAGAACAACATCGACTTCGAATACGACTACCTGAAAATCTGAACAGCCACGCCGCTTCCGTCCATAACACGAATTACGCAAATTCAAAGTGCAAGGTACAAGGTGCAAGAAGCAATCGATGCCACACTGTCACACAATGGTCTACATGCGAATAGTACTTACAACCTTGGTAACGATAACGTGCTTATTGGGTGACAATTTCGTGGAGCTGACACAGCACCCGCTGCTAAAGGCTCTCGCCGATAATGCAACTCATGCCGCAATTGGCGCCTTGACAGGAATCGCATTTGCCATGCAATTCTATGAGCGCACCAGCCAGTTGTTTGGTTGGATATTGATTTTCACCTGCTTTGTGGTGTCCTCGTTTATTGACTTGGATCACTTTGTAGAGGCGCGTTCCCTCTACTTAGAGGTAGGCTACCCATTATAGTAATTGCCTTTGCTTTGTAATTGTGTATAATTTGGCTTTTGCAGGATGCAACCAATCTATCGCGTCGTCCATTTTTGCACTGTTCCAGCATTGTGCTGGCAATGCTGCTGTTCTACATATGCACAGCGTGCCTAAATTACTTCCGCAGCAGCCTGTTAATGGGTGCCCTGCTATGTGCCTTCATTACGCATCACACAAGAGACGCTGTGAGGCGTGGTTACTGGCTTTGGCCATTCTATGAACACACGGAACGATTGCCACAAGTGGCCTACATTGTGGTCACGGTACTGACGCCATATCTAATGGGTTATCTGCATAACCTTTGCCGCAGCACCCTTGTCCTTAACTTTTTGGGACAATACGTTAAGCTAAGTGAATGCAATTATCGTAATGGAGCTGGAGGATCCAGCGCCAGTTATAGATATTTGCAGGTGTAAGTTTGTGATACTAAGTAAATGATTAATTAATGGAACTACTAAAGATATGCTTATTTAGGCTTCAAGCTCAACTAGTTTAGCTTTAAGCAAGAAACCAAAATACTTCCACATTACAGGACACAATTTTAACGATAAACTTATTTGATCTTATAAATATGGTAGCCATAAACGAATTGATGGATTTTCAATATTAACTAGTGTAGGTTTTTACTAGAATTCAAATCGAAACACAAACACACACAGAAAATATCCAGATATTGTGATATTGTAGCATAAGCATCTACTAGTAGATAGAAAACCAAGCAAAGCGCACAAACTAATCGATTTTCAACTTCCAATTTAAATTAAATTATTTTTATCGTAGGCAAGTAAAGAAACTATCTATTAATTATGTAATTAATCAAACAATCAATAATGTGCTAATAAATTCGCCTTGTAAACGAACACAACATAGTCGTAATTCCTATTGATTTATTTACGTTTTACACCTTGGCTTCTGCTAAAAGCCAAGTTAGTTAAGCAGTTGGCAGTTCATTGGCTAGAATTGTTATGTGATTAATCTTGATTCCAAGTATTTCAGCATCAATTCAGTTAATTCGCATGTTTAATTTTACAGTTTTTCAATTGAAATGCAAAAGATAAAAGCGATATATCTGAAATTTTCATTGGAAAAGTTGCGTTTGTGGCGCAATAAATAAGTGATTAAATTTAAATGTGGAGGATGGAGAAGAATAGATGATGATAAAAGAGAAAACATTTATAAAGCAATGAGACAAATACAAGGCATGTACACACCTTTGTACACACGCCCACGCCCACGCCCACAAGTCACACATAAGAGTCGGTTGGGCAGGCAGACAAACCGACGAGCGCCTTCTCCCACCTCTTCCCCACCATCTGTACCCGCCTCCTCCACCCCCTCCCCCTGCTGAAAAGCAGAGCAGAGATTCAGTTGACAAGCATACATGAGTGTTTTGATCATTTGCGTTTGGTCTGTGTGGCCGTTTGGATGATCGTCGTCTGCTCGTTTCTGTTTCGAATCTGATTCGACGATTGCCCCGATTAAAAAACTGTCAAAAAACTGTCGTGTTTGTTGAAACTGTGTTGTGTTTATTTGTGCGCTCAGAGGTGTGAATACCGTGGACAAATTGGCGGACCAAGAGGATAACTTTGTTAATCCGTTTGCCGTAAGTGCAGTTACAAAATGGAACCGCACTTTCAAATATAGTTGCTATGATTTTTGTATTTTGTTATTGTTCTTTGCACTTTAACCTTGAAACGTTTTCACGCTTCGTTTGGTCAACAATTAGTTAAATTTGCTTACTGCTCAAACGAGTGTGCTTGTGATGATTTCATTCAACTCGACAATGTGTTACATACACTCACACTCACACGCACACACACTCACATTTGCAAAGTGTTCATGTTCCCATGCTCATTTAAACGCCATCAATTTACGCGCTGTTAATTCGCATTAACAACTTCCTGAGATAAGTGCCACATCCATGTCATATCTCCATCTCCATCTATATCTATAGAGGCATTTATCGCAGCATTTATCTAACGTGATCATAACAAATATATATATATATATATATATATATACTCGCAATTATATAAACTATCCGTGCATATTTTCGTTTTGATTTCGATTTGTTAAATGTTCAAAAATAAATCCTGTAAATATTTACATTGGAAGAATATTAGCAGAGGCAACCAATGATCAAAATTCAAAATCTTGTTCAAAATAAATCAATGGCAAAAATGCAGAAAACATTTATACAAACCAAATGAGAAGTGTTAGATACCCTGTAACTAACTTGTTTTATACGCTTTAATTCGAATTACAACTGAGAGATGAAGAAAATGTGCTACAAAATTGCAATAGAAATTATTATATTTTAGATTTTGGCAAACAGACAGATGAATAGTTGCTCGCCCGCTTTCCTCTGGATACTGGGTATACTTATATATTGTGTATTCTTCTCTTTGCATAATATATTTCTAATAATTTGTATTAAATGCATATGCAATAAGTTCGTTTGGCACACATTCAGCCATCTTGTGGCACCTACACAATATATTCAAGTGCCAATTTCACAGTCGAATTTTTGAGAAACCATTTTCCGTAAGCGTTTGAACTTAATGAGCTGATAATGATGATGATTGTTAACGGTCGCCCACGCAGTAGTTAACCCCTGACAATGTCAGTTAATGGCAAATATTTGCAGCAGCCACACAATAGACAACAGGTAAAAGACTGAGCTGACTGAGATTCTAAGGCTTCAGCGAATGTCACAGATAACAATGGGAAGCCGGATGAGTTGCAAAAGCAAACACAGCTCCACACCAAATGGAGAGAGTTCAAAGTACGTTGTCTCACACTTGGTAAATGGCAAGCAAACAATTGCTGCGACACGTGCAGCACGGCGTGCGGTAACTGTTAATTTATTGTAAATAAAATGATTGTGTCATTAGCTAATGCGCTTTTCAAATCCGAAATTGTGAGCGCCGTGCAACATTGCGATAGCCAGCGACAGCTGCCTAATTAAAGAGATCATTCTATTTTGTTCCCGTTCGGCGTCTCTTTTGACTCACTGTTGATCACTATCTGTGCTTTCCATGCGCTCTAGCTGCCAAGTTTCATGTCGAAATCGTTGCCCTAGCACAGACACTCTAAATATAACTCATACGCAACGTGTGCAGCACTTAATATGCAGTTGCTGTCAATCTTACAGCGAGTTGAATGACTTCTGATCAGTATTTATGTAATTTATGTATATCTATAAATATCTATAATTAAATTGCCGCTTGTTTGTTTTTTATTTGATTTAAACAATCTAATAAAAAATAACGAATAAACAATCCATAAATCAACTGCATAAGCGCAAATCTCGCTACGTTGTCTTTGCGCTTTGATTCCGTGATGTATAGTATATAGATACATGTATCTATCAGATACGTAAAATGTATGCCATTTGGCATAATCCGCGCCGTCATAGGAACAACTTTGGTGTTGTCGTTGTTTTTGACAAGAAAACATAATTATAATAATAAAAATAAAATGAAAAATGAGTAAATCAGAAACTGAAATGAAATTTAAGCAAATGCCGAAGGCAACAACAACAAAAGATTCGAACGTTTTTGAAATTCATGAAAAGCCAACAACAAATTGTCTGTCACGGCAGCTGCCGGTTTTATTTTTCTTTTCTTTTCTTCTCTTCTCTTTGCTTTGAGCTGTTTTTATTTTCATTTCGCTTTCTTTTTTTCTCCTTTTTTGAATACTGTTTCATTTTAATATTTGTTGGCGAGTCTCGCGCCCACTTTTGTATATTTTAGATGTTGTTTCGCCAACATTTTCGGCCGCCTTCACAGATCACAGGCAGCGCATGAAATGCTCAATATTGTTTGGGATTCCGTTGCGAGACGATCGTCAAGCAAAACGCGCGCGACTCGCAAATCAAATTTGAAAATAATATGAAAATAAACTACTATTTGAACAAATTAATATTGTAGTGTGACAATTTGGCAGTGCAGTTAATAAAGTCAAATAATTTTATAAATAATAAATTATTTATAGAACATTTCGTGGCAATTTAACGCTTTCGTTTCTGACTTTTACTCGTTGTGGCAACGATTTTTCGATTTCTTTCATTTTATTGCCAACGATTTAATCGACGATTTACTAATTGATTGCACGCGGCGCATTTAACAAACTAAATTGTACAAACAAAAACAAAAGTGTTAATGGGAATATATTAAGAAATAATTAACAACAAATTTGCCCATTTGCAAAAAGTTGAAACACATCGTTAAGAACACTACCCTCAAAGCAAAACCCTATTTATAAATCGATTAGCAGCGAAATTAGCACCCAAAGTAACTGGGGCAAATATATAAATATTACACATACGCCACCGCACCGGAGATCGATTTACCCTGCTTGCGTGCTCTCTCTCTCTCTCCCTCACACACACACACTCACACGCACACACACACACACTCAGTCTCTCTTCAATCTTGCACTACTATCCATTTTGAATGAGCCCAATGAGTGGACTTCGTCAGCAACTAAAGGTGAGTAACCCAATCCCTATGAGATTGAAAATTTTAACCCTCATCGAACCGTTACTGAACCGCATTGAACCCATAACTGAACCTATAAACGAAGCGAAAGCCAAACATCCTAGCCTGGCCAACAATTGTGTAAATATTTATTAAATTAGTCTCGAATCGAGGCAACAGCCTCCGTTTGTGCAACGTACTAAATATTGTAAACTGAACTGTTTCGCTTCGTTTATATTCGCATTAATTATTGCTAAACTATACAAAAATAAAGTTATAGTCTTTATTTTATGGCTAACTCAACTTTAAGCCAATCAGAAAAGCGACAGCTCCCATTATTTTATAAACGTTTGCAATTCACATTCAATCTACACAAAAAAAACTGGCGACAATTTGCTAATCAGCTAAAATTAGCATAAATTGTATTAACAGACAGGCATAAGTGTTATTTAAATAATAGTCTTTAGTAAACATTTTTAGTTATTTTCACCTGTCAACAATAGACCTTGACTATTGTTGTAATTTTTTGGGCTATTTGTGTAATGTTTATTAACCAATAATTTGTTTATTTCACGTCACGTTTGCTGTCATAAATAATGTTTTTCACAATAATCTGCCTGAGATATATTCAGATATATACACAGAACCCCAGCTAATGTATCCGTAGTTTCAATTCTTTCGAATATCAATCAGATATGTTTACTATGCTGATGTTCGATAAATGTTTTCATGTATCAATAAGCTATTTTATATTTAAGATAATAATATTGATAAAGCAGGGAGCTACTACCACCTGCAGCTTCTCTCAGCTTCAATAAAGCTAGGTCCGCATATTGATTGGCTTGTACGCAGCATGTGGTCTGATACCCAATCCTTGAGTTTATGGAAACAGCAGGCATTGCTGAAAGTTCTTGGCCAGACCAAAGTACTTAACCTACAACCCAATTAGTATTTTAATAGACAGAGACATTGTTAATTTTCTATACCATATTTTGTACATCAACTGAGAATTATGTGAAATTATCGCTAATGAATATCTGAAATTTTAGGGGGCAGCGCTACGTCTCATAAATAACATCTTTGTGGAGTACAACAATGTAGTTGAAAAATACACAAAGCACATTATAAAAATGTAAATTAAAATTTTGGTATAGACCTATTATATATATTTTAACAACTTTATATGTAGTATATACACATCTATAATGGCATCTTAATGTGCTCTTTGATGCCAGTTTCACATTTTAGTATCATGAGACGTCGCGACGTCAGACGGCGGCTGCTCAATGTTTTCTATGGCATTAAAAAAATCAATTGTTTATACAAAAAAAATGAACAAGAAGAAGACAAAAAAAACAATTTACGCCGCGCATATAAACAAAAACGATTATTAGCTTTTGTTTTTAGCCAATTATTTTGAGGCATTTCAGGAGAACATTATGGAAAATATGATGTGCGAAAGAGCACACGAAAAATGGTATTATATTTAAAAATTATTAATACTTTTTTGTTATAAACAATACTGTCTTATCAAACTAAATAACATAATGAATTGTTGAATTAATATGTTATTAATTCAGTTTAATATGTGTTCAGACTGATAATAAATAAAAATAAATATATAGCTTAGATAACACTAATGTCAAGGGTATTTATAATATTAGACTGTAAAATACTTTGGCTTTAACTTACATAAATATAAAATCACATATTAAAAACTGTGCATTTATAAGTTAAATTGTAACTAATTATATTTGATTTATAAAAACAACAATTTACCAAGAGTATTCAATATTCGGCAACACGAATATAACTTAATTTTGGTTGTTTTTCGAGTCAATGCACTCTTAAATTTTGGCTAAGCATCCTTGTCTCCGTTTAATCATACAGAATTTATAAAGTTGACTAAATTTTCGCACATAAAAAGTGAAATTTATGTTGTCTGCGTGAGAAATGTTTACAAAGTGCCATAAAATGTGACTTTAAGTAGACGAAATAACCAAACTGCGAGAAGAAAAGCGATTAAATAGTTATTATTAAAGCATTACATAAATTTAAAAAAAATTACTTTTACTTTTTCTTATTTGGTTGTAGACGTGTGAAATGAATAACAATTCGCCTGGCCAATAACATTCATGTTTACGTTAACTAACCTGGCCCAAAGCCTTACATTGAAGGCAGGGAACAGTGTATGCCTTATGCATACTAATGCGCTGATGTATTGACAAAATTTAAAGGTCAATTCAAATGCTGCATAAGTGGACTTTCATCATAATTAAAATAACATTTAAAGCACCAACAGTTTAGCGAATTTCTCAATTGAATTATAGCCAGGTTGTAAATTGTCAAACGATTGATCAAGCAATTTGTTCTAATTTTCTTGGCTATTTGCTAGGTCCGCCCCCCATTTGTGTTTGTTTTTAAATCACAATCCAACAACAAATGCCACAAATTCTTTATATAAAAATAAAATTTACTATAAATTGAAAATAGCATTTACAACACGAAAAATCACAACGTAATAAACGAAATGTCAAAAAATAAAATAAAATAAAGCGAAATGAGAAGAAAATACATAAGATACAGTGAATCTTCGCAGAGTGAATACCCTTTTACTGAGATAAAAATCATTATAATTACTTCTTTGTTTAAAACACTCCTTTTTTTTTTTTTTTTTTAAATAGGTTCCAATTTATGTCAGATTTATACTGTTGGGAGCTTAACCTAATTATACATTAATATAAAAACATTGACTATCTTATAATATAGTTATACATATAATACATAGAATTATTTTCATTATTTTGATATTTGATATATTTAAATTAAGAAATTAAGATATTCTTCTGGCAGGAAGATCATGTGGATGAAGCCTTTTCAGGCGTCTTCTGCCTGCATACCTCAGTAGGCGTTGGGCATGCGTGTTTGGATGGCAGGACAATTTTTGACAGTAATTTTCCGCCTGTAGCTGCAGGAAGTCACCAACCATAGGTACACCTAAGTCACGCTCAATGTCTCTATTCCGCATGTACCAAGGCGCATTGCACATCCTCCTGAAGATTTTGCTTTGAGCCACTCGAAATTTACTAATGTTAGTTTTGGCGGCTACTCCGTAAACCTGAAGCCCGTACTTCCAAATTGGGCTTAATATCGCCTTGTATATGGTAACCTTGTTCTGCAGAGAGAGCTTGTTTCTTGGCGACAACAGCCACGACATCCTCGCCGCCTTTGCCAGGATGGTTTTCTGCAACATTGTTGTATGCCGACCGAAGTTTAGGGATCTGTCAAGAATGAGGATTGATCCCAACATCCTAATTCCAGGACAGAATCCAATTCTTGTAGAGAATGTCATGTTCGCACATTTACTAGCATTGATGCCAATGTTCCACTTACGGCCCCATATCTCGAAGCTCCTGACATATTGCTGCAAGGCCTCGGCTCCTGGTAAGAACAGCGATGTCGTCGGCATATGTTGCGATAAGAACGTCCTGAGGGTCAACTGCTCGTACTGCACACGGCTTCGGCATGTCGACTGTGTATATAGAGTACAAAGTTGGTCCAAGTACACTACCTTGCAGAACTCCTGTGCATATCAGTCTTTCTGAGGATTTGGCACCATCGACAATTACGCTGAACGACCTGTCAAAAAGCTGCTTACTAGCTGCAATAGCTGTGGAGTCAATAGCTGCTTCAGCTTACAACGAAGACCATTGTGCCAGACACGGTCAAAAGCCTGCTGTATGTACATGAACACAGCCACAGCATACTCTTTGTGTTCCATAGCCTCCAGTGCAAAATTCACAACTCTATGCAATTGTTCTGGTGTACCATGTCCCCTACGAAAACCGAACTGCCACTTTGGTATCGCTATTATCGCTATTAATATTACTTCAGCGTGAAAGTATGCAATATTAAATGTGAGTATTTCGAACTATGCGTTGTTTTCCAAGTTTTCCAACAAATTTTGGGACTGCTTATGCGATTCAGCACTTTATGAAGCTCCCTGAATAACCCCCCAGATTGAGTGTATGTTAGATTTGCGATACCTCACTCCCCTGCCCCGCAAATCGCGCCTGAAGTTAAAACTTGTACCGCCCACGCCAACGCAGACACTTCTAACTTGGCACGTGCATAGAGAGCACCACATGGAAGCAATGCTGAAAGTTTCATTAAGATTGGTCCACAAATAAGAAAGAAATCAGAAAAATAAAACTGAAAAAAACTTCCGTTACTCGATTTTTTGGCCCGCCCCTTTTCAAAAATTCCGAGTTTCTTGGTGCATTTTGTTCGGATGGAAGGGGTGATTCGAACGGTACAAAAAAAATTTTCTAGGGGGACGAACATTTATCCATGGGGGTATTCATGTATAGTGTGTGCTGCGTTGTTGAAAAGCAAAACAATTATGATTTATCTTTATTTATAGCACAGCACACAATTACATTTTTATATATTTATATTATTTTATTTTTGTATTTTACTTCACAGATGCTGGGCACAGCGCTGCTGGGCAAACGTGCCACAAAGGTAAATAATATACTAAGACACGCACGCACACACACAAGCACAATACAAATGCAATTTTATAAAGTTCGTAAAAACATAAAACAAAGCGAATAAGAACAAACACACATTTTTCTTGATTTTTCTATTAATTTACTTTATTTGTATTTTCATTTGCGGTCGTGTTCATAACAAAACATAACAGGCTGTTAAAAAGAAACCGTTTACAGATGTGGAAATTACAGGTAAGCTAAAAATTGAGAGCCTTTTAGTAAATATTGAAAATTTATAAATATTATCTACTAAATATACTAATTTGTCTTTGTATTACTTCCATACTAAATATGCTTAATAATTCTGCCCAACTTGTGTTGGATAGTGTAAACTGTTTGCCAAACACTTTCTCAAAAGTGCAACCAAGTTTTTCGCTTCTATTAGCTATAATTACACTTAATTTGCGCGGCGCAACAACGCGGCGTATACTTAATTTAGGAAAATTGCAATCTGCAGCTTGCAACTTGCAACTTGCAACTTTGCCGTGTATATTACATTTATTTTTGGAACTTGTGCACTTTTGCACTAAATGCAGCGTCTAATATTAGCATTTTGTTCGCCTTTTTCGTGTCGCCAAATGCTATAATTAATTTTGATCTGCCAACAAAAATAAGTTAAAGAGATCATTTATTTTTGGCAGCAAGAGACCCCACGACAGGTGCACTGACACTTAAGTTATGCGGCTGAGCTCTTTGCGATTTCCAATTGCCATCGATGGGCGAACGCGAAGAAGGTCGAGTGTGGCACAATCATACGTAGCAGGCATTTCTCGGTGTCTTTAATCTAATCAGGACAGGCGCAATCAGAAATTTAATTTAATTAATTTCCCTCACACTCTGAACTGATAGCCAAAACAATCGGCACATGGCAAAGCGAGCACAGCCACATCACGTGACAAATCTTTGCCCAAAATATTATCTATGTGTGTGTAGTATATACATATAATAACAACTCTGACTTGCACAAATAAAAGCTGATGCAAGTGGGATAATCTCTTAATTCCCGTACAAACAGTATGAAATCTAGGTTGACAAAACACCTGACAGGATGTTAAAGCTAACAAAAAGTACAAAATACGAAATTAAACAATATGTGCACATACAGTTGTTTAATCTTTGCAAAGTTTGATATATCATGTGGGTGTTCTTTCGGGGTAAATCTGACATCATTTGCTGCCCCAACATTAGCCAAGGCAATTGATCATCAGTGACAATGTCATCATGTCTCGCTCTTGATCAAATATTTGTCAACCTCATGATGATAGAGATGATTCATGTATTAGCTTATTATATATTATAAAGCGTGTACCTTATGTGATATCTTCAGATAAAGCCACATTTATTAAGTATTGTTGCCTTGGCTCTGGCTCTGGCTTATCAAAACATTAAAATCTGAACATTGTCAACTCAATTAAAAGCCTCGAGTGACAACAAGCCTTTCGACATGTATAGTTATTAAACAGTCTTTGAAGTACCCCACCTATTATAAGTTTGCCAAGACTCACAAGATGAAGGGTATATGTTAGTTGCGCAAATTCAATATGAAATATTGTCTATAATAAATTGTCTTTGTTCTGTCATACCATATTTAATTATATTTTAAGCGTTTCCCATTTTCTGAGCTTTGAAATTACGTTCTACTATTAGAGCAGTATCTTCAATTTTACAGAAATATCTACAATTTATCAGCTGGTAGGGTTAAGGCCTTATATCAGTATCAATTATTTTCGAAACAAATTGTAGGGTATCTGATTGTAGTGCTGCCTAATAGTACAACTCATTGGTTTGTTTCGAAATGTTTCCCAATCACAACAATTTGCTGGTAACTTTCCATTTTTATTTATTCAATAATCGGAAATGAAATGTGATCAAATGCGAGATCAATCTTTGGCAGAGTATGGAATGCTTTAATTGAAACAGCCCACTTATAACTCGCTTTCTTGTTTGGTATCTGTTAATCAGTCAAACAAAGCAAAAGAAAAAAGAATGAAATTGTGACAATCAAAAGCAATAAGAGAGAATAATATTACGACATGCAATCGTACATATATAGAGCAAGGTGTTACGAGTATATCTCATAAAGTATGAGTGCTCTTAGTTACTTGCATTACGTTCATATATATATGTATATTTAATAAAATCAAAGGGCTGGCCCAGAGCTACCCTCTTACTCTTCCCTCCAACCTCTTGCTAGTGAGCAGTGGTTAGGGGGGTAATGGGAGGTAACTGATAAAAAAAGCACCTCGTTCTCGTAATACTCGTACTATTGCACTTATCTCAGCTGTCAACGAAAGGTGCTCCGGGTTGTGTTGTCGGCTATCACTAAAATGAAATATAATACAATATACCATATACACAAACACACACCCTCCCACACTCACTCGCATACCTCGCTCATATATAGAAGTCGAGACCCCAGTAGAGCGCACAGTTTGGCCAAAAGCAAAAGTTAGTCATTATCTTGGAGTTTTCGTAGATAAATCGGGGCGGTAAACGGTTCCCCCATTTCGGCTTTCACACATCATTTGCCATTCACAGTTCCTAAACCAGACACAGAGCGATCACAATACGGGTATATTCCGCTTATGTTCCGGCCATAACAACGACAACGACAACCGCAACGACAACCGCAACGACAACCACAACAAAGTGTCCCGAAAGTCAATGATTTGGTGTAGCAAACGCGCGTGCCCGTAACAAACTAGATCGCTGTTTGATTATCTTGATTGATCGATTGATTGATTGATAGATTGTTGGTGAATGTGAGCGTCAATTAAACAGTGCTGACACAATACAATACAATCATCGCATATTTTTGCCAATATGAGCAAAGATGATAAGTGTGAGTACGAACTACGAGAAAACATATTTTCCGTTGAACTTTAGCACAAGAAACGATCGCATTCAACTGTTTGTGTGTGTGACTGTGTGCGTGTGTGTGCATGTATATGCTTGTCAATGTTAGCTTGTTAAACTCATTAAACACACCCTACACGCAATTATTGGCAGCAATTTAGACGCGTTGATTGTGACAGGCCAACACACACACACACACCCTTCCCTCCCACTCTCAATTGGCAGATAATTTGAAGCTGTTGAAAACTGACATGATATATATGTATCTCTCTTTTTGGGGACACGCCTGCACATTTGATTGATGGTTACGCAACATTCTGGCTGCGCTAAAATTTGTGGCACCCATTTTTGTGGCACGTTTTTTGGAAGTCAACTTGAGCTGAGTTACGACTGGCAGCTCGAATTGCTAGCGACAATAATTAAAAAACCCAGCGACAAAGTGAAAAATGAGACAGTTTCTTCTTTATTTTCTTCTTTTTTTTAGTCACTGTAAAAGCCTTAATATCGCTGAAAAACGAGGCAACTTTAATGAATTTCTTGCCTAAAATAACTTACAAAGTTGTCTAATAAAATAGTCAATATATTATATATATACATATACATATAAACGATATATTATATATAAATATATAGCTTAATTTTTGAAACTGAACTCTAATTGAATTCCTCTATTTGAGCCGATCTTTAATCGATTAATGCAACTCTTTAATAATTTGCTAAATAAAGCTATTGCCAGCTTTTGAGCGTTCAACCCTTTGAGCATATTGGCCAACTCTGGAGAGTTCTGCAGTTAAATGCACGTTTTGTACATTAAATATTTTGATATGATGGCCTTTGTCGATTGATTTTTGTTGTTGAATAAACGGCTAACCCTGAACCTTTTGATAGCCAACAACAGCAACAAAAAAAAAAAAAAAAAAAGAGTTAACAGCAAGGGCAACGCATCATAAAGCAATATTTGTGCATTGATGGGCAGCCGCAGACACCAAAAATGCTTCAACTGCTTCAATCGAGTGGCATTTAAATGGGAATTGGCTATCATGACGGATTCTCAGATGGCCAACAAAATAAACACGAAACACGAGCCACAAAAATTATTGTTTCTGTTGGCCAAAGTCGTATTAGGCGTTAACAATTCAGAATAAATCTCAGGCTAGGAGCATCCTCTATATAGTGCGTGTGGTGCGTGCGGTGCGTGAGTGGCGCCCTCTGGCGTTTGGCACGTGACTTCATTTGCTTTTCACACAGCGTGTCTGTTGCTATTGGCCTCATCTAGTATTCGGCTGATTTAACTTTTTGCCTATTTACTGGCCATAATGACCATGAAGCATCTTGCCACTTTGGTTCGCTGGGTTCGTTGCGCCTCAAAGTATGCTGAGAATGCAATGAACTGTGCCTTAAATTATTGCAGCATATGTCCAGTCGTATTCGCCTGAATATGTTTTTCGTGTAGTTCTATTGTTGTTAATTAAAAGTTCTTTTGTTGTTAATTAAAAAGTTTTTCCTTCTCATTTCGCGCATGTTGAGCCCAAAGTTCAACAACCTCCAACTGTGCTTAATCAGCGCCATAAATCTTACAACACGAAGAAGCGGACAATGAAGAATGAAGTGAAAGGATTTAGTTAAGGCTAGCAAGCATCGTTGGTATAACGAAATTATATAAAATATTGCAATCTTTATTAACTGAAAACCAATAAGTTTCAGGCAATCATTTTTGAACTTGCGTATGCAGCTTTGGTTTATTTTATAGCTCGAATTTAATTGTGCATTATATAAAAAGCAACCAAATTGTTGCATAAACCGTTACGTGCCAGTTTCCCCAACTTTTCTCCATACACTCCAAACAGATTTACACTTTTGCCTGCAGCAAACCGTTTTTCGACATTTTGTTTTGTTCCGCCCATTCGCTTAGTCAAACACATGGCTGCCAATACATGAGTGTGAGAGTGTATGTGTCTGAGAGGGTGAGTGCGAGAGCGAAAGGAGCGCCAACTGAGAGCGCCTTAACTTTTCCCCTGCAAAAGCGCACTACCATTATGTGTGCGTTAGAGTGGGTGAGAGCGAAAGAGAGAGTGAGAGCACGCTATCGTTTGCATTTGCTTTTGTTTTCTGTTGTTGCTACGTTTCGCGATAGTCACTCACAAGGTCATTGGAAGGCTTCTCCTTGCAAGTTGTTGCCTAAGGAGCTTAGCAACATACAGGGTGCTTTATTTAAAATCGTGAATGTATTTTACACTTATTGTTGTTAAAGAATAATATGGGCTAAGCTTAGCTTATCAATCGTTTGTATAAATGCAGCATGATCGAAAATGAGAAGCCTTTAGGAAATTTATATAACCCTCTCTATGACCATTAACAGTTTTATTTTGGAATTACATAACACTGAAGTCGTCTTTTATCTTCTAAGTACTTTTTAAATATCGTTTTCATACAAATACTTAATTTAATTAATTAATATACATTCGTTGCCACTTTTTATCTGATTTATCCGCTTTTATTTTAATGTGTTCTGTTGTTTATATGGCAAAAAGTTTCTAAACACGACGCAATTGAAAAGCCCATCAGAGTGTATGCTAGAGCATTAAAATGCATTTCGCGGCTTCATTTGCAGACAGCAGAACAAACTTATCAAGTTTCAAGCTCAAAAGCCCCAAAGTCCTTCACAAACAGCATGAAACATTTTTTGAGAAGTAAGTAAAAGACGCCAAAGAATAACAACAAGAATTTATCACGTGAACGCGCAGTCAAAAACAGTTTTCCAATTCGCTTCCCCGCCACACAGCAGATAAACAACAAGAAGAATCTCAAGAGAGCAGAGGGGTACCCTCAAAAGCAGGAGAGAGAGTGCACAAGAGAGAGGGAGAGCGTCAAATTCAAGAAGAACGGTATAAAAACAAAGGCAGCAACAAGAACAAAAACAATAACAGAAACAAGAACAAAACAAACCGTTGATGAGGGGCAACAGCGTCGTATGGGCATTTGAAGGGGGTGCTACTGCTGCTGCCGGCGAGCAATGAATGAAATAAGCCGAAGCGATGACAACGCTCTTCGTTAGCCGATGAGGAATTTTGTCGGACCCGAAGCTGCTGCCAATGGCGCCGACATGACCAACGGCGGCAGCAGCGTCAGCGTCAGTGTCAGCAACAGCAGAGGCAGAGGCAGCATACATTGTGCTTCGGTTTGAATTCAGTTCAGTTTCAAAAGTCGTCGCGCTTGTGAACAACATAGAACGGAGGAACCCGGAGTCCCTAGCACGCCCCTAACTAAGCAAACAACTTGACTTACTAACAACAACTAACTATTCGTGCGCTATCTTTCAACTCTATCTATCGGTCTATCGTCTTATCGGTCTATCGGTTTATCAGTACTTTTATCTCGGTGACAGAAATCTAAATTCCCAATCAGCTTTGTTTTGGAAAAGTGTTTCAGATTCTAGGCAAAGCGAAGCGCAGCAATTTTCCAACTTTCAATATTCTTTTATGGTAAACAACTTGCATGCGAATTCTGTTGGCATTTTGATGTTAACTTGAAATGCATTAAACGAGCCGCAAACACAATCAATTTGTCACACTTTGAACCCGTCTGCCAATTGGCCAAATGACTCAAAAGTCTCCCACAGACTACTTTGAACCCAAGTGAACGTTCAGCAACTGAAGTCATTCGCCGTGTCCTTGGCCAGACAACTCACATGTCCGACTGCAGCCTGGATGGCAATGGTGGGTGCATGCCACGCCGGCGTACTTCTTGTCTGTTATGTCATTCGACTGTCGACTGTCGAATAGGTTTGAAATAGCTACACACTTTTGTTCCATGAAGCGTAAAATGATTCAGTTGGAGAAGGGTTAGATTAAGTGATAAATCAGCTATCAGTATGATATCATCAGTGATTCAGTCAGCAATTCTTAACAATTCAATTGCTGCCAATTAACTTAAATCAATTAATATGAAAATTAGCAACTACTGAATGAGAAAAGCTTGAAACAAACGCATAATGATGTGTAAATCTGGCAGGCCATAAATTGATAAGAGACAGAGAAGTTTGAAGGGCAGTCCGGTTTGTCCAGCCAAAGGCCTTGGGCCAGAGGCCGAGAATCGTTCGACATGAATGCCACACACACATTGAAAGATTGACAGCATGTTGATGCAGCAGTGGCAACAGACAAAGGCTTCCTCTCCCCCCGCATTGCGCGCTACCGTTAGTGGCTGGCACTTTGACCTCAATTAGAACTGATTTTTTGTAATTAATTGCAATTAGAATGCGTAAGACGGCACGCAAGCAAGTGCAAGGCTGTCTTCATGAAAAGCGCGAAAGTTCAACAGAAAACCATGCATAATTAAGTTGATTATTTTATGATATTTTTATAAGTATATGGATATATTGTATATTGTTCTTGCTAAGTTTCTTCCGCTGCTCTGCCAAGAATAATAATTATAAACGCAATGTTCTTTCCCCTCATGCTGCTATTTTTAAAGCAACGCGCGTGTAAAAGGCAAACTCTGCATTACTCATACGCCTAGTTAGACAACAGCAAAAGCAAGAAAACTAAAATAAAATATTAAAAAAAGAGAAAGTAATAAGCATAAAAAATAACAAGAAGAGAGAACTGCTGCTGCTACTGTGTGTGCTATAAATACTTGCCACTGACATAAAGTACTTCGAAAAGTATCTGCAGAATATCGAAAGCATCACAAATGGATCACAAAGCAATCGCAAGTCAAGTGCGAGGTGAGCTAAGTATGGACCATTATTAGTTTCTTTCTTAGACATTAGTTTCTTTTTCACTCAAATATATTATATATGTATGTAGTTGCTAACTGAGAAACCAATCCATATACACAAATGTTTACAGTCATTTCAACTGATAAACAACGATATTGCAATAGTAATATTACGAGCACTCGCATTCATATCTTATCGTGTTTCAGTTATTAATAAATGAATGTACGAAGAGTAGCTACCACATTTATGGCAGAAAACAATATTAATAATATGAATATCACATGCAATATGATTCTCATAATTTGCCTTAATTCAAATACATTAAACAAAAAAAGGCTACAGTCGACCGCATTCGACAGTATAATACCCTGTACAGGCTTCTATATTAAGAGTATTTTGATAATAGATACTTTGATTAAAATAAAAGTAAGAACATAACAGGTGTTTAAAGAAAACCCCTTTGAAACTCTCATTTTGCATATGAATTCTTTGCTTGCTTATAGCAGCTCACTTTCACATATTTATACATATTCAATCAAAAGCTGAGTGTTACGACACTTAATTTACTTATGCCTGTGTCGCAGTAGTTCCCTATCTCGCTCGCACAAATATGCACACATGGTAAGCAGACGCATGTGTCACAGTCGTTCGCTGTCTCGCTCGCACACATGTGCTGCCTGCTGCTCTAAGATTCCGTGGAAAAATAACTTTTATTGCTGATTATCTGTCTTATTTACAAACCGATCTTGATGAAACTTTCAGCGTTCCTTCTACATATCATTCTTAACGCACCTGTTAAGTTAGAAGTGTCTACGTTGAAAAATGTGGCTATTATTCGTTTTTTTCGATTTGCGGGGGAAGGGGGGAGGTATCCAAAATTTAAAATAAACTTGATCTGCGTATGGTATACAGGAACCTTGATGCCAAATTTGGTGTCTCTAGCTCTTATAGTTGCTGAGATCGACGCGTTCATACAGACGGACAGACGGACAGACGGACAGACGGACAGACGGACAGACAGACAGACGGACATGGCTCAATCGACTCGGCTGTTGATGCTGATCAAGAATATATATACTTTATAGGGTCGGAGATGACTCCTTCTGCCTGTTACAAAAATTTTTTTCACAAAGTTAATATATCCCTGTACAGGGTATAAAAAATTAATTGGCGGAAAAGTATATTTAACTTTTTGTTTTACAACTTGCAAATGAACTCATAAAAAAGCATGGTAAATTATTGTATTTGAAAGCGAACTAAAGACGACACGACAGAGCGCAAGTGAAAGAGAGAGTGAGTGTAAGTGGGTGTGTGAAAAAGAGAGAGCAGAGAGTGAGTCAAGTCGTCGCCCACACAAAAACAAACAAATAAAAACAAGAATAATAATAATACACACTGGCCCACTGGCGGCTCAATTGGAATTTCCATAAAAAAAAGAAAAATATATGAGAAAACCTTGCTATCATTGTGGCGAATTCTGTGCATTATAACTTTTACTTCTACCTATTCTATTTGAATTATTTAGTCGAAGCTATTTGTCGTTGCTTAGTTCAACTTGATTATCGTTTAATTAATTCTATTATGATTTGTCTCTCTATTGCCGTGAAATCAATTTGAGGTAGTTTAAATGATTAACAAATCGTAATATTAAATCAATCTAGTATTTAAAATATGTATAGTTTGTTAATTATTAATTTCAATTAGTTCCAATGATTAAATTTATTTAATATTAATTTATTATATTAAATTGATTTATTATTAATAAATCTTAAAGCGAAATTTCAGTAATTTGTTGTATATTTTAAAACTTTGGGAAATTTTCTTGATTTCTTATATTTTGATCAATTTGTAAAAAGCTATTTAGCATAAGCAATCAAAATATCTCATTTGAATATTTATCAGCTTTGTGTCAATAGAATGCTGTTAGAATATCCACACATGCACAAACGCACACACACACTCACACACACACACACACACTCACACACACACACACACTCACAAGCAAACACAAGTTGTCAACGCAGCAGCTCGTTTTCACTTCCGCTTCAATGTTGCGGACTCTAGAATTTACGCACACTTGAATCTGACACGTAGCAAGTGTTGGAAAGTGCCAGACAAAGGGAGTCCACACTTGAATAGAAAACATGATATTGAACTTGAAGTTCAATATTATTGTGAGTTGCACAAAAGGCTTTCATTAGCCGTGCGTGGAAAACTCTGGAAAATCGCCTCATATGTTTGCAACTTGGCAACTTCTAAGCGTTATTTACGACAAGTGCAATCTATTTACGACTGGCAACAATTTGCAAGTTTCTGCAACTCAATTACAAGACCTGCATGCTGCTGGCCTAATGGGACCCTGGGGCAATGGCTTCAAGCCCGAATGCCTTCATGCAATTATCAAGTTCGATGGCAAGGCGGCAACAACAAAAACAACAAGAACAACAGACAAGTGAGGAAAACACAATGTTCAACAAAGTGTTGCAAGTGAAAACTCAGAAAAGCAAACAACAAATGTTTATGCGAAAAACTTTAGCACTTCAAAAAACAGAAGGAAATTGAGTCAAATTTAATTGCCCTTTGTTCTGAGTAATAAGTGTGATAGGTGTGGAGGGAGAGGGAGGTTCAACCTGAAGCTGATGTCAAGTGGTCATTGCAATTAGTCGGTGCGACATTTACAGATTGCCAACTTTCTGCTTGGTTGCACTTTAACTTGGTCAACAACGGCAACTGGGAAAAGCTAACGGAAGCCTCTGAGTTTAGAAAGAGAGAGAGAACTTAACTTTATCTTTGTACTGATTTAATTTTGCAATTAAAAACTTTTTCATAATTGCAAATGTCAACACTCTACGTTACGTAGTGGTTAAGGTTGCCGGGCCAACACGAATAACCAGCCAACCCAGCCGCCCACTCGCTCACCAACTGGACGACAAACAAACAGGAACAGGATAAGGGCTCAGGTAAAGGTCTTTGCTCATTCGGCCGCTGTCATTTGATGGCTGAAAGATTGACGGTTGAGCGATTGACAGTGCCACTAATTAGCAAACATTTACAAGTCGTCTCTTGCCAATTTGCCAGTTGGCCAATTTATTTGTTGTCCATCAGTCAGATAATTTGACCATTCAACGGAATGATGGATGCATTTTAACTGTTCTGAAACTCAGACTCAATTGTGTCTGTGCGTATTTAAGTTAACCAATTGATAAACATGTAAAATAGCTTGCTGTTAACTCATTTGATGGGACAGAAAGAATGGAGGATTATCTATTTGAAGAGTTAGATTTTAAGATAATTAAAACAATATTTTAATATCTGAGAATCATTGAATAAACTACATATGAAGCTAACAACTGCAAAGGGTTTATAATTAAGTCGAGCGTGCGAGACTGGACGATACCCTATTGAAGGGTCTATAGAACATTTATTGATAATAAATATTAATATGTCAACATGCATATATATTTATATGTATGATCCTATATTCTACATACCAATATCTACTATCTATAACTAGTATATATAACTAGTCTAACTAGTATATAACTATGTACTCGTACAGACAGGCTTATATTGCCCAATCTACTCGGCCATGATACGAATTTGAGAATATTTAGACTTTAAAGAGTCTGTCACGCCATCTTCCAACTGTTACATACTTTTGCATAAAATTAATATATTCCCTGCTACAGGGCATAAAAAAATAGACAACTTTTTACTAGATTCTGTTAGGAAATACACTCAAATATTTGCTCATATGCAAACCAAGACAAACTTCAACGAAAAGTAAATAGTAGAAGTTTCAGTAGCTAAACCCTCCATGAATTTAGCCGAGAGATTACTTACGTCCCAGTTAACAACATAGTTAAGCTTGCAAAATGATAGCAGATAAGCTTGCAGAGTGCTTCATTTTATTTTTTCGCTTAAAGGTTTTAGGTTCTTGGCCATAAAATTGAAAATGAATAACGCGGTGAACAATCGCTGCTGCTTTTTCCGTTGAATTTCAACGGAAATTTGCAAGTGGCAGTGGGTGTAAAAACTGAAACATCTCGTCAAAAGTGGCAAGTGTTAACCTCAATATGTTCCCTATATCTCGCTGAAATATTGATGTCAATGTGTCAATATGTGAAGTATTTACACGTGTGCAATTACAAGCCATACAAAGCAACCACATGAGGTGTTCAGAAGTGTGTGCTACAGTCGCTGTGTGGGGGTGTGTGTGAGTGTGTGTTTGGTACTATCAAAGCTACAACGGAAGTTGTATCCTTTCACACACACACATACACACATACACACAAACACCGTTTCACACCTATAGCGTTGTTGTTCCCCATAGAAATATATCATTTGCTGCAATTTTCGCATACACACACCCATATTGCACATTCAAACGCACACACAACACACACGCAGACTGCTCGATTGGTGTTTATGCAATTTTGTATAATTTCTGTGTGAGTTGCAAATTTTCTAACATTTTTTATTACACAACTTTGTCTATTTGTTAAGCTCGAAAAAACAGTTTGAAGTTTTCAAAAATTATGGCCAAAATTTTTTGCTATGCAACTAAGTCCACTGCAAGTTTGATCGATTCGGCATTGAGTTGAGCTGCAGGCATGACAAAGGTTTGCCGCAATCATAGACCTTCCCCTCGCCTCCTTAAACACCCGCTTCCTAATACACCCACACACATACACACACTCACAGATTAAGGTCTTGTCTTGACGTGCCGCATGTATGATGAGTGCGAATGGAAGGTCGCCGTGTTAAGGCCATAAACTCTGCTTTAATTACTATACAAGGCTTACACACACACACACACACACACACACACTTGGCACAGGTTTAGAATAAGCAGGATTACAACAAAAAATCAAGATTAAAGCTTAAATAGTCTAAAAATGCGACTTAATTTACATCAAACTCGCATATCAGTGATTTCCGCCTTGATTTACATATACGATTATAGCAATTACAATAACAACAACAATATTAATAACAAGGTCAAAACGATGAATTTCGTCATACTTGGAAGTCATGAAGCCTCCCAACACTTTTCTATTTGCTCTTTGCTTTTGCGTTGTAAGTGAAATTTCCATTGAAAATCATGGTCTTTCTGGTGAATTGCCTTTGATTTTTATGACAGGCTTTTGGTTTAATGTTGTCGTTTTGTTGTTTTTGTCATACCACATTTGGGCGGTATGGGTGTGGTTAGACCACAGTCAAGACGTTATTGTAGTTCATATATAAGTTGTAAATGCGTATAAAGTTGTTAAGTATTGTATGATGTGCGTTGGCGTATACGCAATATTTTGGTTCTTACATTTCTTTTGCTTATTTTCGCTATTAATGGCTGACACTGTTTATTATGAAAGGGCGCTCTTTGAGCTCAGCATGCCTACATGAGATATATAAATAAAATACACAAGCAAACATATGAAAAATTGACCTGATTTAAGAAATGCTGTTGGGCAACTTAAAGTTGCCTTCGAAAATTTGTAAATTTGCAATCAATAATATTTTTTTGGCTTATCTTTTTCATTCTAGATCTACGCACAGCATTCGATCTATTAGATAGAAATCGGGATGGACGTGTCACGGCAAATGAGTTGCAGTTTATGCTTAAGAATCTGGGCATAAATGTGCGTGATGAAATCATACATGATCTCATACGGGAGGCAAGCCATTCAGGTGAGTGCCACTTGCGACATAATAACAAGCACAGCAATGAGCAATCAGCACAAGAGCAACAACGTCAAGCAAGCCACTTTAGCTTAAGTTTGTTCACAAAAAAATAAAATAAAAACAGAGAAATGCGAAGGCAAATGCAACAGTTTGCTGACTAGCTATAACGACTGTGCGTGTGTGTGTGTGTGTGGGAGAGAGAAAGAGAGACAGAGATAGCATGTGTATGAGTACCCTGTGGGTGTATTCGTAATGAGCTACAAGCAGTAGATGCTTTTCAAGTAGAGAATCAACTTAATTAAGCTGACCAAACAGCGCTTATAAGATATTACGTATACGCAGCGTTTGCAAATTGCAATTGTTTGTGCTCGCTTTGTGATTAATGGAACAGTTTAATTTGTTGAAAATGCTGCACAGTTATGCAATCCATTCAATCACAGCACTGACACCTTGCTTAGATCCATTGTATAATCGAATTGAATCGATGCGCCAGCCAGTCCAACGGCTGTTGCCAATCCGCATTAAGCCAATTTATAAAGTTTTCTTTCATTTAATTTACTCGTTAGCTAATGCAATTTTTATTATAGGAATTCCCCAAGCAAGGGATCTTTGCAACATTCCGTTGCTTAAAGCGCATTTTGTTAGTATTTTCATTTTACAGTTAGCCATGGAAACGGCCGAGTTCAGACTGTTATAGCCTGCTTGGTGGATGGACAGGACTGCCTGCCACCAGCCACAGTCCTATCGTCCTGTCGTTGTAGTTGTCGCTGTCGTTGTCGTTGTCGTTGTCGTTGTCGTTGTCGTTGTCATTGTCGTGTTCATGTTTTGTCGGCATTTGCCTTGTGGCCGCACATTGTTGATTTAATTTATTTGATATTATTTTGATGAGTATTTCATGTTTTTCATTTCATTTTCTACTGAATAAAAACATTTTAAAATTAAATTAAATTAAATTAATGCAACCTTGCAGAAAATTGAGTTTTAACACAAATGCAAATGCAATTTTCCCATAATCATGTGACGCAAATTATGTTAAGTTTCAACAAACATGGCTACAAATTGTATTGACTCAAGCATTAATCATATTATCATTTGTCTCATCGTTTTCAACATTGTTTATCGAGTGCATTAAAGCTTATCAATTGCAGCCCAATAAGCTGTGGCAACCATTCAGTGCGCATTTGATATACTAGTACCTAACGCACACACACACACGCCTAAATACACGTGCATTGTCCCACCATACATACTGAGACATACACATGTGCCACGTCATATCGTATAATAAGAGGCAACTGTTGCTGACACAACTCGAGAGTTGTTTTGATGCCTGCCACTGTCAGAAGCCGCAATATATATGTACCTATTTATATATATATATATATATATATATATATATGTGTGTGTGTAAAGTATATATGTATTGCTATTTGTGTGTATCTGCCCTGCATTCATAATTCAATATAAGACTTCAAATAACAATGCCAACAAGCAACAGCCAGCGACACGTGAGCGAAAAACAGACAATGGAAATATCAAACGAGCTGCATATTTGCTAAAGTTTACAAATTTCTTTTTAAGGGAATTTAACTTCTCGTAATCAACGTTGTTCTGTGTAAGATATGGCATAGAAATATTTAATACTTGTGTTATTCAAATGAAATAAAAGTGAATTAAGCAGTACGTGTGTCTTAAGAGCGCTGAAGTTGCTATCACTGTATTGAATTAAATTTTAAAAATAATAAAAAAAAAATACAGAGTTTAATAAAATGAAATATCATACAGAAACGCATTGACACTTACAATTGCTTTAATATTATTATATGCCACAAAGACTGTTCCCAAGAGTATGTTGAGAGACAGCTTTAAATTTGAGAATAGTTTGCATAGATAAAGGCAGACAGCTGGGACACAGCGTTAGGGCGACTCAGCTCGTGAAAAGTAATAAATATTCATCATAGACTTATTCTTTGTGAATTTATATATATATATACATTTGGTAAACCTAAAATGACAACTGCAATAGTATACAAACGCAGAGCAGCTTGTTTCTGTACTGCCCCAAAAGGTATGCTATACTTTTGTATAAACCAGAACAGAGTTGCATTTGTAAGAAAGAGCTGAATCTATTAAAAGAATTCTAAAAATTTAAGGTCAAGCTTAAAAATTCCTAATTATTCTAATTATTATTCACCAGGTTTCCAGAAATAACTAGGTTCCATGAAATTTAAATAAATGAGAATATGCACAAAACATTTCTGAGTACAAATAAACAACAACATTTTACAAATTTAAATAAAACACTTGTCAATATATATTATATATATAGCAATAAATCTTAAAGCTTTTATTGTCTGTTCATCCAAATTTTCTACTCTTTCAAGACATTTGTGCTGGGCAAACACATTTCTTTTTATCAATTTGACACTAATATTGTATAAAGAAAGAAAAAACTGTTGAATGCTGCGTAAAAGGCGCACTTTATGGCTTCATTTACATTGCTTGGGTTTCAGTGGCACACACTTCACACACTTGCTGTTCCCCCTGTTCCCCCTGACGCCTGTTTTGTCTTTACACTGATTTAGCTATATTGTGGCCAAGTGACCCAAGTAGTAGCTGCCTCAGCCCATTGGCCAACTAATTTATGCCCGTCTTTATGTGGCCACGGGACTAAAGCTGTTACACGCAAGGACCCGAAGTACTGAGAGTTCTCAACCTGGGGGTCATTTCTCCCATAAGCAGCGACACTTGGCCAACTAAATGGCCGACTGACACTTGCTGCTTGCTTGCGTTATTAACATTTGCCTATTTTCGACTACAATTAAATGAGGATAAAATAAACACGAAATGGCCAAAAAATGTTGTGGTTCGTGCACTAAAAGTGCCCTTTAAATGCATTAAAATTATTTTAATGGATTTTTGCAACACACACACATACAGACAGATGGCGTTTGGATGCTTTTAGGTGCACAACATAACAGATACACGCCCACTCACAAAACACACTGAACAACACACATTCACATTGATTCAATCTGTTTTAGCGAGGCCATAAAATTGCCATAGCGTGTTTGCGACTTGTTAAGTGCCAAAAAGCCACATAGGCAACATTTAGCTCAATGTGGCGCTTGATGTAGGTGTGGGTGTGCGTGTGTGTGTGTGTGTATTGCGGCTGCGTTGTACATCTGGGTAAATTAGTTTGCACTGTGAAACATGTATGCAACCGCATGTCAAAGACACGGCTGTCCCAACACATTATGACCAAATGCTGCCCACACATATCCAACCGTTAATACCCCCCTCTTCGCACCTGCTCTGCCCTGCTCTGCTCTTTCGCTCCCTTGATACCCATTGACTATTCACACAAATTGAAATTGCCTTTGTGCATTCGGTAAACTTTGAAGTTGCCATCTAATCGAATCAACATGAGAATACAAAGCCACTACAACTCCAACCTCAATAATCTGCGCCCTGCACCGCAGACTGTCCCTCTCCCTTGCTACTGAACTGTGGTCTGTAAATTTGCATAACAAATGGACTCACGCGGATTGCAGGCAGCAGGGTATTCACATCAAATGGCCTAAATTAAATACAGCTTAAGATGCCGAACAAAACTCTGATCAAAGCACTGAGCACAAAAAAATGCAAATACTTTAGCAGAAAAAGGGTGATTAAGTGGGGAGGGGTAGGGGGGCCAGCGGCAAGTCAAGTGGGATTAGCATGCAATAAAACGAAAAAAACTGTGTGTTGGCCTAGAAAGTGAAGCAGGCTAACGGGCGGGCAAATAAACTGAAAATGCGTTAACTGAAAAGGAAAATCAATCAAAGTTAAAGCAAAGTCGAGCATTGGAAATAGTCTAGGAAAAGCCAATGGTAGACAATTTATAGATATTTAAGAGATTTTATTAGAAATTAAGGAAATTGATTTAATTAAATTTATAAACCAAATAAAGACTGTTGTTTAATTAATTTAATTTAATTTAGAAAATTCTGTCTGATTAACAACTTAAATATGAATAAATATTATAAAATTCTGTAGCAAAATTCACTTAAATTTAATTTGAGCTGCATTCGCTTTATTTAAGCTGCATTATAAATTTCCCCCGAAATATGTTGCGCATACGCAACGTTGCACACTACCCAAACAGTTGTGTGTCTGTTTCCAGTTTGATTATTCACTACGAATTATATTAAAATAAATGCGGTTCGACATTTAATTAATATTCAGCTGCCGTGTGTGTTTTGTGAGGTAAAATATGTCCCAGGAAAAACACATTCAGACACACACACACACACACTCAAGTATATGTTTGGGCATGTGCTTGTTGTTGTTGTGCTTACTCAAAGACAGCTCTCAATGTATTGCATGTTTTACAAGTAAAATGCACTGAAATTACACAGAGAAACAGAGAGAGCGAAAGGGAATAGACACGGCGGAGAGAGAGAGAGAGAGAGTGCGGGTGGAGCGGCAGAGGAAGAGGCAAAGTCATCGGCAGCTACAGTTACAGGGGCAACAATCAACCAACACAATGTAGCACACAGCTGCATGCGGCATGAGTTCCATTTCCGTTTGTAGTTTGCAGGTTGCACGTTGCACGTTGAGGTCAGCAACAGCAGCAGCAGGAGCTGCAGGAGGAGCAGCAGGAGCAGCAGCAGCAGGTGCATTTGCCAATAATTGATTGCATTTTGGCATGAAGCTGTTGCCAGTTTGCCATTGACTGGTTTGCTGCTTCTGCTCCTATTCGAGGCGCATTGAAAAGGGATATTTGCCATTTGTTATTGGCCAAACAAAAGGATGTCGTCGGGTTGCTCTGGGTTTGCCTTCAACTTGCGGTTTGGTTTGGCTGGCTTGGCTTGGCTTGGCTTTGGTGCAGCTTATAAGCACTTAATTTGCGCAAGTGCTTGTCAACAAATAACTGCAGCAACTAAAAGGATTACTCTAACAGCTCTAGGGAAAACCATCTCTCTCCCCTTCCTGACCAGTTTGCTGTTATTTAATTGTGCGCCTGATGTCATTATGGCAAAGCAAACGGAGGTACAAAGCTTATCGATCAATGGCCATAACAACGAGTTTGTTATCAAAAGCTGCAGGATTTCATTTCATGCTTAGCCCTTGGCTAACAGACCGAAATAAAGTGAACGACAGAGGGGGAGGGAGTGAGGTAGGGAGGAAGGCAGGATACAGGCCCAAATACTTGTGGTATACGAAGGATGCGACATTGCTGGCAATGCCCGAAATGTCCTTAGTGACAATGCCGACTCACAACAATAGCGCGCATCGTACATTATCATTATCCTTGGACTTGAGCGATAATGAGAGAGGCAAACATTTAGTTTTTTTGTATTTAAAAATGAAATGACAACAAATGCCGGAAAATCCTCGACTCGAGCAGCGTATCCCAAGTCCAATTCCAAGCCAGACCAAATGAAAATGTCATTCCCACAAAATGTCAAATGCACAAGACTTGGATGAGCAAATAGCGCACGCACACACGCAAATTTGTACGCACACTCACACACCCATAACCATAACCAAATGTACACTCGCTGAATGATGACGTAACATTTGCTCAGCGATAAGTCAACACTAAAAGATTGCTTGTAACTTGTCTAATTGATTCGAATGGGCATCAAGTTTTATGACTTTTGATGCATTTTTAATGCCAACAACAACAAAGCAGGCACTTAAGTATAAACACACACACACATACACACACACTCACACATTCATATGTAAGATATGCCCACATGAGGCCAAACACATCGTAAACTTTTGTAGCACTTTATCAAGGTCGATGGCTTGGCTTGGCCTGGCTGTGGCTGGCAGCAGAGAGGTAGAGAGGCAGACAGGGAACAGGCGTAGGGTCTGCCTTGTAATTACCAAACATTTTTGCAGATTTCTCTGTTGCCAGCTTCGTCAGCGACATCAACATGTCTTTGCATACTCACATATACATGTATCTTTATGTCCTTCTGTGCTAAAACCTTCGCATTGGCAATGGCACACAAAATCAGGCGACGTCAGAAAAACAAGACGACGATGAAGAGGAAGAGGAAGAGGAAGAGGCAGGGGTGGAAAATGGGAACTTGGCAACTTTACAATTTATGGAAATTACCTGACTTAAAGTTCGCCAGATTTTTTTGGCCATAAAGATTGCTTAACCTTGGCCTTCTGATTTTGATTTTGCTATTGAATGCACAACGTGGGATCTATAAAGTTGATCACAACAAAGTTGTTAAATCAACAAACTAAAACAAATGTCGACACACGCCAATCCTCCACGCGAATACTTTTTAATCAGGATTACTTTCTCTACATACTTTCCCACTTACCTACTTCTACTTTATTTAACTTTAATTTATTTATTTTATGCTTTACGTATTTCCTTCTTTTTTTTGTTATTCTTTGGCATGAAACGAATTAGCAATTCATATTGCAAGCCAAACAAATTGCAATTAAAAATATTTTCACTGTTTATCCACAAAGTTGGCAAAATAAAAAAAAAGTTGCGTAATTATATAAAATGGCGAGTTGTCCTTTTTGGTTGGGCACACAAAATTTATGCCAAGCAAGATTATCTTTGATTTGCACTTCATTTCCAAAGCTTTTGCACTTGTATACCCTATAAATGGTTAAAGAAGGAGTCTGCCGACGTGTTTTAGCTTGCCACATTCTGTTTGCTATAGACGCAGCACAATAAAAAGATTTTTGTTTGTGTATCTTCAGGGTGTATCAGAGTCGAGTACATGTCCTCTGGCTTGGTTTGGGGCTATGTTGAAGGTCAAGGCTATGGGGTTTTCTTGTTGCTGGCGCCATTACCGGAAGTCGGCAAACAGCAAAGCGTTAAAGGGTTCTGCTGCGTTTTATCTTTGCACTTAATTATAAAAGTTTCTGCAGGCCGTCGAGTGATGTGGGGGGGGATAAGATAGGGGATTAATAGGCGTTACCACTGCTGTCCTTTCAAAAAAAAAAACTGCAATTGTCTGTGTAAGCGACAGATGTGTTTGACAACGCCAACCTGAGCGCACAAAAGTAGGCAACATTTCACTGCACTTTGCACTCTCTTTGAATGTGCCTGTACGTGTGTATGCATACGTGCCTGTGTGTGCGTGTGTATGTGTACTCAATGGCAAACAACAATGACCATTTCTCCTCCATGTTGTCCTCGTTGCTGGCGCCTGAAGCGTGTAAACACTTTTCAACCAGCAAAGCTTTCAATTACAATGCCTCCATCTCGCTCTTTCACTATCCCTGTTCCACTCTGTGTGTGTGTGTGTGTGTGTGGCAGCATATAGAAATGTTGGTATTTTAGTTGTTGCACTTGCATTCAGCTGAGCTTTCACTGCTAAATCGTGCACTTACACACTTACCACATACTCACACACACTCGTTCTCAATCTCAACATTCAATTACAGGAAACGGTTTAATCAACGAGGCCGAGTTCCTGCAATGGGTTGGCAGAATCCAGGCGCTGCGAGACGACCAACATCAGCATGACGATAGTGCCAGCACAACCAGCAAGCCGGTGGATGAGGCCGATGATGTCACCGAAGACTTAATAGCCGCATTTAGGTAAGCACCCAAAAAAGAAACCTTGTTAACCCTAACGAAAATCGCCACAACTAATCTTCGCAACTTACAGGGTATTCGATCGTGATGGCAATGGGTTCATAACGCGAGATGAACTGCAGACCGCAATGGAAATGATTGGGGAGCCATTGAATGAGGCGCAACTGGAGCAACTGCTGGCAATTGCCGACTTGGATCAGGATGGACGCATTAATTATGAGGGTAAGTTGCCATATGGCACAACCACAAAAGGACACACTACTGACACAGAGTTTGGGTTTTGTTTTTGGTGCGAAGGACCCATAAAAATTGAACCACAAAACTGCGCTTACATTTTACCGTTACTGTCTGCGCGTTAATCAAGCTGCAGCATAAAACACACATAAACAAACACACACAGACACATAGGTATATAACCTTGTGCCAATATTTGCAAAAGCCTCTGGAGAGCGCCTCACTCATAAATCAGCTAGACAAATACAAATGCAAGAACAACAATCGAGGGCCGAAGTTGAATAACCTGTGCGCAAAGATACAAGTCCGTAGCCAGCAACCCCCACACCGTACCCTCCCGACCCACCCTACCACACCCACAAAACAGCACACTTTTATATGGCCGCATTATTTGTTTGTTTACCCGCAACGTTTTTTTAGTGTTTGCACTGCATAGCACAGTGGGGAGGGTGCCACATACCATAAACAAGAGATTGGCTTGCTTTCGGTTGGGATCACCACAAATCGGTTTAAACTTGGCCGATTACATTGTGATTACAGCTAAAAATATTTGTTATTTCAAATAGCACCGCAAAGTATGCAATTTCAAACTTGGCATTCATTGGTTTATGAAGTCCCCGCAAAGTATGCTTTAAAATAACTGAATGGTGAGTGTGGCGCAATTTTTAAATTGTTCGTTTTTAGTGAAGTTATTTTCACTTCTTCTCTGAATTTCTTACTTACTTATGAACCGATCTTGATGAAACTTGATAGCATTGCTTCTATATACGGGGGAGGGTGGAAAAGTATCGAAAATCTGATATAAACTCGATCTAAAGCGGATATACAGCAACCTTCATTGCAAATTTGGTGATTCTAGCTCTTCTAGTTGTCATCTTCTTGGTGTCCTCCTGGCCAGGCGTCTCTGTATCACAGCCCAGAGATCTGCTAGCTTCCGCACTGGAGTAAAAAGATGACTCTGTCGACTCCATATATTCCCAAGAACTTTAACTGGGATATTTACACCATAAACTATGTATACCCAATTTCCGATTAGATTAAGCTGTCTACAAGGTAGCAGAGCACTAATCTGCAAATATTTAATTAAATATATGAATATCATTTTTTAATTTGCTAGCTGAGCTCGAATATTGTTATAAGCTTTCGAGTCTTTCTACGGATATTCTCTATTTACATGTATCTATAAAACGGCTGGCAACAACAAAATAAAAACAGTTGGCTACGAGTGTGTTGTGTGTGTGTCCCTTGCGAGGCATTAAATTGATTTACTAAACACAAACTAATACACTGTCACACATATAGCAAAGGCAAAGATGTCCCTTTCAAGCTCGAGTATCTGTTTGTCTTTGTGCGTGTCTCTGTGTGTGTGTCTGTTTATGTGTGTACTTGGCTTGGGTTTATCATTAGGTTCATATGCCGTCGCTTTGCTAGTTGATACTATGACCTTGTAACGCTTGCCTCTTTGCTGCCAACCCACATCCCTTCCCTCAACCCATTTGTTTGTTTGCTGGCATCTGCAATTTATTTACTTTACTTTATTTACTTTACCCCGGCATGTACGACGAGCACTTCCAGCAGCAGTGTCTTCCCTTTTCATTAACCTTGTAAAGAAGCAGAAACTCAACTTTCAGAGAGATCACAATGATCGGACTAAAAGTCAATTCAAATATTTAAAATCAATAAATTGAATTAACAATGTTGGCTTAGACTTGAACGTCACACATGCACAACTCGCTGTACATAAAACTTACAGGGTGTTTCATACTCGATTATACGAACTTAGTTGCATTGTTTCGCTGACAGTGCATGTTGTTGGTAGGCGTTATGTGGGCGTGGCATCGATGATTCGCTGCGCAACACGTTGAACGTGCGTCCCCCGAGGGTGTCCTTTAGGCCAAATGCCTTTCATCATTTTGTTGCCCATAAAAGTCCACTTTGCAAACAGAAAACAAGAAAGTTAAAGGGAAATGGGCAGCGGCATTCGACAAATAACTTGCCAGTGGCTTTAGTTTGGTTTTGTTTCAAACTGTGTTGGACTCAAGATTTACAACTATTTACTAGAACATGAATTTAACATTTAATTCTTTTTCTTCATTCACAGAGTTTACGAGACTTTTGCTCTAAGTCCACAAATGAGCGCAATTACGAAAGGATAAAAGGATGGCAAATGTTTAACAAATTCAACTTAATTTATAAGCGATTACTAACATACTCAAGCAACAGAAATGAATGAATGTTTTTTTACAAAAAAAAAAAAAAATAATAAAAAAAAGAAAAGAAAAGAAGGGAAAAACTTAAATATATATTGATAATTATATTAATAACTTGAAAGAAATTAGAAGGAACACAAGCACACACATACATCCATAAATCTCACTTTGAGTTAATCTAAACCATACACACACACTCACACACACAAAATTAGTTTGTAAATCAGTTGTAAAAATGCGAAATTCTTGAAATTCGTTTTCTTTACAAATTATGTTCGTATATTGAGCAGAATATAATTTATGCATAATTAATAATTATTATATGAAATCGTTACACAAATACATATATACAAATACATACATATATATATGCATATTCGGATAAGTCTGAGCGCGTGAGTGATATTGTGTTTAGGGTGCTGCAAAAACAACAAAAACAGAGCATGTAAAAAATTTAATTAATGCATATATGTAGAGTGACCAGAAATTAGTTAATATGCTTGTGTTTTAAACAATACCAACTACAACAACAACAAAATCAACAACAGCAAAGCCACAAAATGTTTCAAATTTGCTAGTTTAAGCGTACAAAATCTATGTTTACAATTTAAATAAGAAATAAAAATTAAAATAAAAACAATTATTTAATTTCGATTTGGAAATTATAAGAGAAACGAAAAACACTCAAACACACACACACACCAAGGTAAACCCCGAAAGCATAGAAATTATATTTAATGTCGAGATACATGATTGTTAAACTATTTAAATATATATACCTATATATATATATATATATATATATATATATAAATACATAATAAATAATTAAACTATTTATTGGAAAATGAAACAATTATCAAAATGCAATTCAATTGCAATCAAAGCGAAAATCTCCAATAACAATGGATTATAGAGTTTTCGAAATAAATATATATTTTATAAATACATTTTGATTCAAATCAAAAGCAAAAACAAAAAAAAAAAAGAAAATCAAAATTGATTTTACGGTATATTCTCTAGTCATCTGAAGATTCTTCCATGTGTTTGCTTTCTTTGAGTTCATATCATAAAGAAGAAAATAGCAAAATTCAAGTCCATTACATCGCCGTCCCGGTGCCGTTAGTACAAGTATGAATCAACATAAAATTTTACTTGTACACCCATATACATATATCCATCCATATAAAAGTGCTCTTGCTTAATCGTCATGATAAACCCACAATAAAATACCACATATTTAGAGAGAGAAAAATACTAGATGGCGCTATAATTCATCAGGTCAACGGTACAAATAATCAAATTGGAAATACAAGGAAAGCAAACCACAACAATTTTTGATGGTATTTACAAAAACTGGATAAAGCAACCGCCAGAAAATATAGCAAAGCTTTTCAGCTTTACGAATGTATTAAATCTACATGATATATGTATCAAAATACCAAAATAAAAAATATAAATACCATTTGTTAACCGCAAATATCCAAATGTTCTTAACTCAAGTAGATTTTTATGACATCTAATTGTGCTTAAATTATGTATATGCAAAACTATATACCTACTATATACTTAATCTATATAAACGCTGTTTTTTGTTACATGTAATACCCTTAAAAACAAAAACCAAGAAACTTTTTAATATTACTTAATGAGTGACCCACAAACATACAAAATTAAGACATTATCTATATGCGTACTTACTTACTTACATTACTCAATCTATTTTTGTTTAAGAATTGATGAGTTCATAATTTGTAATTGTGAAAAATGAATCGAAATTGATCTAATAAATAATTATAAACAAACGCTCAATGGAATTATTTGTGTTTATTTCAATTAGTTCGAAAAGTCGTAAAGAAGTAGGCACTGTGTTTTCGACTCGGCATCATATATAGACAGTTTAGTCGAATTTCAAACAGTACTAAGAAAACATTTAATAAGAAAAATATTGTCGTTCAACTTTGTCGAACGTTTCTAAATTTTACTCTGTGAATACCAAGTATATTTTATATATAAAATAAAACTTCTGAGTTGAGTTGCTGCTTAAGAATCATGGGCGACATGTATGAAAAGGTAAATATAGTGAATTCAGCCAATTTTCGGAATTAAATAGACCATTAGTTATATTAGTTATGTTATAGCGAACATTTGCAATCAATTTAGTTTAAATTGCGACCTATCGATTAGTCACGAATTACGAAATCTACCGATAGCCAATTTGACTAGTTCGCTTGAAAGAATCGATAAATTGAACTAGTTCCGATGTGCACGATACAAGGCAGCCTCGCGGAGCATTCACAAAATCAATTTTTTTACAACGAAAAACGAAAGAAAATTCAATTAAACGACAGTGCAAACTGAATTAATTGTTCATTGTATTCGTTAACGTTTTCGTGCTGTACATGCGACATATTTAAAGGGTTATAATACCCAGAGAATTTTCAAAGAGTGTTTAATATAAAGCCGCAAAAGTGGATACCGATACCGTAAAAATTGAGGATTTGATGGACTCTGATCCTGAAATTGAGTTCATTGAAAAGGATAGCGGGATGTCTTCATTAGGTGGCAGCAAAGACGAGACGCCAGAGCGTCGAACAGTGGCCATTGTAAGTTGAAACGCGTGCGGGGCAACGACATCGCCATCGTCATGTCTTATCGTGCTCACGTAATTAGGGAACCAGAGACATCAACCATCTGCTTATCATGCGTATATACCTATTGATTATTACAACGTGCGTTTTTGTATTTCATTGCAGCCTGCAAACGAGGAGCCCCAGTCGGAGGTTGAAAATTACGATGATGTAAGTGCTGGGGTCGCATGTTTTTATGTTTGTAAACATCGCAATATCGCAATATATCGTAGCCGCATTCTAACCTCAATCTTGTATATGTATTCTAGGAGCCTGATGAATCGTTTGGCGAACGCATGATTGGATTGACTGAAATGTTTCCGGAATCGGTGCGCAATGTAGCCAGTGCCGTATCCAATGCCACAGTAAAGAGCTGCCGCAGTCTTTATCAGTTCTCGTGTAATGCATCATGGATATTCTTCACAAGCTCCGTTATACTGTTTGCTCCAGTCATCTTTGAGACCGAGCGGGCCCAGATGGAGGAGCTGCATAAGTCGCAGCAGAAGCAAGTACTGCTTGGCCCTGGCAGCGCCATGGCCGCAACTGGACCCTCTCCCAGTTTACCATTGATTCGTTAATTAACCATTGATTTATACATACATACATTAGTTCTATTAACCAGCGGGACTCCAGATCAATGGAATAATGCCACATGCTAGATATTAAGTCAATCAGTTAGTCCAAGTCCCTGCCAGTGAATAATAAACACGCAGCAATAGAAATTCCAATACCAACAACTGCTACAACTACATCAATATACAAAAACAGCAATACCGCATTAAGCATTTAAGCTGCCATGAAGAGCATTCATTACATCCATTGCTAACATCTCGGAGACCGTTGAAATAGTTGGCAGAGCTTCAGCTAGGGTTCAGTATGAGTATTTGTAGTTGGCCAACACACACAAACACACATCAAAACAACAATTACTGTTTAAACAAATTAATAAAATACGTTTATTAAGACTTATATCACGACTACGGCCCGCCCAAATACTCTCGTGGTATGGGATGATCAATGAAATAACGTCGGAATTCCCCAGCATATTTATTACGCAGTCCACGCTCGCCGAACTCGTTAAAACGTTGTGCCAGGAACACATACACATCCAGCACTTTGGCATGAGCAGACAGCCGCTTAAAGGACTGAGCCGAGCGCTCTAAAATATCCAGAGATTTCAATAGCTGTGCCTTGCGTGCTTCCATGTCCGTAATGGCAAGCAGGCAGCGGACAAATACGAAATCGGTCTTGGCCCGTTCATAGAGACCGCCATTGATGTGAATGTCGTCCATGCTGCGCTTGATGGCTTGGTATGCTTTCTGGGGCATACCCAGGAGCAGCAACACCTGTGCAAGCAGCATGTCCACCAGCGCCAGTTCGTAGTCCATTTGCGAATCGGACATGTCCTCAGCAACGCGCAACAACAGAGTAACCGCCTCACTAGAAAAGCGACCTTCACCCAAGCTGCAATAGGCCAAAAGAACTTGGACGCGCATCCGCAAAAGGAACGGCAGTTCCGGCTTTGTCCCTAGCTTGTCGAGCAATCGACGGGCATTAAAGAACTCCCGTTTAGCCACATAAATAGCAGCGCGTTGTTGCATGGCACCCGCAGGATCAAGCAGATGCAGCTGATCACACGCCTTGAGGGCATCATGCCAACGACAGCGATATATTCCCGATTGTATGATCACATGACACTGGCTGATCATCCAGCACTCAGCGCTCGGCATGCGTGGCAACTGTTCGCGAGCCCGATGTAGCAGCACGCGTGCTAATCGCATCTCACCCTGAAGCTGCAGCCACAATGCAAAACTAGCTAAGGCGCTCCCCATTCCAGCAGAGCCATTGCTGTTGAAACGATCCCGCACAGACAACAGTAACTGTGCATAAAGAGCCGATAGTTCATGTCTGCCGTAGGCGCACCAAACGGCGCTGCGTAGTGCCAAAGCTTCGGAGGCATGGTTGGCCAGATTGTTGCGATTGGTCAGATGATCGCTGTGTTGTAGCAAATCGAACAGACGCAATGGCTGATAGCCAGCCACGGTGCCCAATTTGACGGCGAAGTGAAGAGCAAGAGTGTAATTCTGTAGGAGATTCCCATCCGCATCGCTGATGTCGGCCACACTACGCTGCACATACGACAGAGGCAGCTCATCCCGCAGCAGACAGTACCAAGTGTTGGCTAAATTGAGGCTGCGTTTGTCTCCGTGCTCCTGGGCCAACATAATACTTTCTCTGAGTGCTGCAAGTGCCTCGTCGCGATGCCCGAATGTAGCATGCAGCACGGCCAGATTAATGCAGAAATATTGATAGCCCTTCTCCTGACTCATTAGTCGCACCGGCGATCGATCAAGTGCGCGATGCAAAGCCGACAGCGCATTGTAATAGTCCCTCACCCGGAGCTGATTCATGTAGCCCAGGAAATAGGATGTGGTATTTAAAGGTAAATCCTGTATGATCTCTTGGACTTTCCGTTCCAGTTCCTTGGGTGATAGGGCGTTGCTCTCGTCGTGATCCAATAGATCGGACTGTTTATTAATAAAGAATTTAGCTTGCTTGGGTGCCCATTTACAAAGTGGATTTCGTTCATTGTTAGCATCAGTATCTCCCTTTTTAACACTTAGTGGGGCATCACCTGCTGCTCCGGTGGTAGCTACAGCCGGTGGGGAATGCGATCTGCGCAGCACTCCACCCGCCACCGGTTTGCGTGGACCAATGGCCAGAGCTTGAATACCGCGTTCATAATATGCGCATATGTTTCTGTACATGCACATCATCTCTGCAAAGGTGAAACGCTGCAGCACGACTGCAATGCGTCGCACATAGACGCCAACCATGCTGAACTGACTAACTCCGAGATCTGCATGATGCAGGGTATCTATGTTTTGCATTTCCGCAAAGTCAAACAGCGCTTCGATGCTGGCCGTGCCACAAAAATCTGACATTGCCTTCTCAAACGACTCCAGCATTAGCGTCTCCAGCTTATAGGGACGCGAGGTAAGCAAATTGTGCAGTTCATTGTAGGACATGTCCGCCTCCTGCACCAGCTTGAACATTAGCATACAAAACATGCGTCTTGCTTGTGGACGCATCGCAATGCCCGTGTCAAGGGAATTGCTTTTGTCCTGCGAACCAATGATTACTCTTTAGATGGATGCAGAGTTCAGATGGATGCACTTACCTTCACATACTGTTTGAGTAAGATTAAAACGGCAATTTTGTGTGGCGTAGGTGTCTCAATACGTGGTGGCACCACTTTTGAGCTTGGATCTAACGTATCCAACTCCTCGAACAGATTCATTTCTGGTGCCTGATTTGTTTGCCCGGCATAAAAGCATCAACAATACCTAGAAGCTCAACAAGAGCAGCCAACTTAACTTTGTTTTCGCTAACTGAGAGCTGCCAATTCGCTCAAAATATCATATTGCAGCTCTGATTGGCGGGCAATTTAAAAGTTTATTCTTTATCAACTTAAATTTACCTCTGTGATCGATGAGGTCAAAGTCCCTACTAAATCTACAATTTTAACACTCATTACACAATAAATGCTTGTATGTTTTTTGTATTTCAAGCGCAAAGTTCGAAAGTCTTCTACCCATTTATATATTTAGCGAAATTAATTAATTCTAGTTAATGAAATGGAATATGTACAGCGTTAAAGCTGTAACCGTAATTTTTCTTGTATCCATTTAGAGGACGAATGGGAAAATGGCACGACGACCCCTTGGATAGTCCTTGAATTCCTTCCTGTAATTACGGTGCTTGGCAAGGGCCCACACAGTCATCTGGAATGCACCGGCAAAAGCAAATAGATATGCTGGCAAGCATGAAGTCAACACTGAAAAGGACACCCAGGCGCCAATCTCATATGTATAGTTGGGGCAAGAGACCAAACTGCAATAGCCAATAAACCATTATTAGTATTTGAATTGTTGACCTACAATGACAGGAAACTCACTTGAACAGCGTTGTCAATGGGTTGCTATCGGCCACAGGAATCTTGCGCACCTTGGTGCCAGGTGGACGTAAATTGCGAAGTGCAATGTGAATCGAAAAGTTGCCCAATTCGCAGAGCTGTAACAAATAAAATTAATATAAATTTTCACACCAAAAAGAAATATTCAACTTACGGCAAAGGCAGCTAGGGCGGCCCACACTGTGCACATGCACGGTGAAGTGTACAAAGGATGATTGACGTGGTACGACACGTAGGCTGTGAATCCCCAATAGTAGCTGCAATTCTTGAACAGATTGCGCAATGGCATCGTATTGTGTGAGAAACGATGCACAAAGATTGTCTCCAGCAAACGCTTCACATAATGAACCGTATAGCAACCAGCGGCGATACTACGGATCATTAAAAACAAACACAAAAAGATTCAATCGAAAACTTGTTAATAAATATGCAGCCAGGTAAAAGTAAGCTCAAGCTCTGACCGCTGATGCTTTGCATAAGCGAAAATTAGTTGCCCATTGGGTCAAGCGGGTCGCTGTCGTTTTCGCTGTCTCTGTATGCATAATATAATCGAACGATGTGTGGCGAAAGTCACGCATATACACATACAAACTGGCACTCACACACATTCATGTATACTTACTGAGTGGTTAGTGAGATCGCGTTGCCTGCCGCCTTTCCATAGACAAGCTCCGGGCGAAAATAGAAGAGCAGGTAAACAATCAAAGGACCTGCATATTCAGCCAGGAAGACGGTCTTCCAACCAATTTGTGGACCCAAATCCTTAATGTAGACCTTATCGCCATTTCCCAAATTCAATGATTTCACTGAATCCGTATCCTTCAAGCTCTTGCCACGGGGCTCCAGGCGACTATAATATATTTCCCAGAGAGTTTTTATAGATTACGGGTTTCATTTATAAATGTATATCTACATATATTTGTATGTCTGTACACTTACAGCGATATGCGGTCTGCATGCGGTGTTTGCTTCAATGACTTGTGAATAATTACCCGTAGGTCGCTTATTGATGTAGAGGATGAGGACAACTGAACCTTGCCATAGGGCTTGGTAGACTTAGCGTCAAGTACTTCTAGCTCCATTTTATTTTTCTGGAAGGTGTCTTTTCACTCAGTGCTTTCCGCCTAGTTAGTTATACTTAGTTGTATTTCGATCAGAGGTGAGAGTGAGCACGAAGATTTCGTATGTTATTACTATGTTGTTAAACTCAAAATGGTGCTGTTATATATATATATATATATAACATGTGACGTCACAAATATTCGTCGTCTAATACATATTTCGGTATTACTCAAATTGGCACTGTTACTGGGAAAAATAAATACGGAATTATGAAAATCCTTATATTCAATAAGCCTTGCTTCGTATGTCGTATGTGTAAATGTTAAAGAATATTATATTTTCAATAGGCCAGTTGACTCAGCACGTAAAACAGGTCTCGTCTTGAATTTGTTAAAATACATTTTTATTTTTATTGTGTGGTGAGTGTGTGTTTTATAAAAGTTATTTAAAATTAAGTAAGCCTTGAAAGCAAAACTCGTCCAACAATAATTCAAATAGCTTATTTTGCGTTTGACTTCCAAAGTTAACACCACAAACTAAACGAAATTGTGTGATTTCAGAAAAGTGTATTTTGAATAATAACATAGAACGCAATTAAATCACAGTCATTGGAAGTTGTGGGTGAGTAAATATAATACATTTTTAAATGATCACTTTGGCGCTATGCTACTAAGGTATTATTTTTAGTCCGTATGGTAACGCTCGGGGCCGTGCGAGTGAAATACAAATTAGCTGCTGACAATTGTACGATGTGGAATAAAATATTATTTTCTTTTATATTTGGGTTAATATCATATTAATAGAATTATGGTGTATGAATATAAGTATTTGATAGACCTTTTCACTTGAAAACAAGCTGGTAGTAGCCTTTCCTAAATATAAGATATCGGAGTGTGAGAAAGACAGCCATATGATTATTAAAATTTCCCATACAAATTTCCTACAATTGCCCTGCAATTCAGAGACTATAAAGGAACGAGCACGAAGTCATCAGGCATATAATTGTGAAGCGACGCAAGTGAAAAAGTTCAACAGCAGCAGTACTACTAATAAATAAAAAGCATTTATTAAAGTTCATTTTGGGTGTGACACATAAAGAAAAGAGAAAAAAATTAATATCTAGTGTTCAAAGAAGTGAGTTTAATATCGAATTTATAAAGAAATCGTTGAAAGAAAAGAATACTTATGTCTATAATTACGTAGTATGTTATGTACATAAGTAGCCATTTTTTTTTTGTACTTTCTTTGTGTTGTATGTACTACGCAGTATTGATTTCCTATTCTGCCAATTTAAAGACAATTGTATGTTTAGGTGCATGTATATATGTATATCTGAATACATATGTATGCCCTTGCAAATTCAAGTCTCTTACATACATATACAAAATGCGTATTTGGCACTTTGCTTGTGAAATTACTTTGTGACGTCATTGAAAATTCGAGATGTGCATATACACATCTCTATACGTATGCAAGTAAAAAAAAAACTACGACGTATTTACTAGATCTTTCTATGCATAAGCAATGACTCGAAAGCTTAATAATTCGTATATATATATGTATTTAAAGAGATGTGTGTATACATCTAATCTTATGAGTAATTCAATACAATGACGGCGCAGTGGCCGTCGACTTGGGCAAACAAAGGTTATTGCCTTTCCTTGTTAACATCTTTTTTCTTCTAAGGGATGAAATGTGAAAATGACAGACACTTAGGTGCGAACTGTATCCAAAAACAAAGCAATCGGGTGGAATGCTCTCGG